>JAHBCN010001913.1:0-103357 GCA_019359885.1 Listronotus oregonensis
AAACTTTTACTGTGTTTCCCCTTCATACAATTTGTAATTATGTGCAAAAGCAGGGAAAATACAGGTATTAAAACTTCTGATTTTTAACCTGATGACAAAGATCCGAGAGCGAAACGTCGCCAAACAAAATTACTTTAGATTCATTTTTAGCAAACCAAAAATCCCCAGGATGTAAGAAATCAACAAAATTGGGCAGGAACCTTTAAAGTTTAATGATGAATATATCAATAACAAAACTTTGCTAAAAAATGACTTTAGATTCGTGATCAGCGACCCCAAAAACCCCTGGGCAAAAATTAATTAAAATCGGTGAAGGTTATTTTTCCAGTTTGAGGATAAAATTTACAAATTTGCCGAAAAATTGACTTTAGATTCATGATCAGTGACCCTAAAAACCCCGGATGCAAAAAATCATCAAAATCGGCGTCAATTCTGATAAGTCAAATTTTAAAATTTCCATTAGTGTTTTAAAATTACTTTTCTTAAGGATTTTTTTTTCAGTGTAGGACGCTTTATTTTGCCACAGAAACAGTTTTCTCAGTGTACCGACCGGCCAATGTCAAATACGTCACGTTTAAGGTTGAATTTTTGTCCCAAGATCAAAGGGCCGACGGTTTTGTCGCTTCTTTGGTGGCTATTCTCGGGAATTACATCACACAAAAGTGACTGTAGACTAAACAAAAATACTTGTGGTTGCAGAACATACAAATCAATCAGGTCCCTTTTTAATTTTAACCAAACAAAAATACTGGATGGCGAAAGTGACTACAATAAGAGATTGTTTTAGAAATGACTGAAATTTCTTGCAACCTAAATCTATTAATAAAAAAACTGACATCAATGATTTGAGTGTAATTTATTCCAATATCTTAACTTTAAACACTCAAACTAATCAAAATAACAGTACTTTAACCTCTATTTAGAACTTACTAATAATACTCTTTCATGGGGGAGAGTCAAGGAACAAAACACAATTTCTTCTTTTCTTTTTTTCTTCAACATCCACCATACTTTAACATCAGTTTGGGGGTATATGGTTGACGGACGATGTGACAGGTGTGCTCCGTCTGCCGTATCCATAGTTGCCTGGGTTCAATTCTTAGGTCAGTCCACTGGCAATGGATTGGATTGAAGTAATTTTAACGGAGAATTCCGACAGGAATTTCAACGAAATATAATTTCATAATTGTTGACATTAGGTAAAAAATTTTTTTCTTTTTCTTAGAATTTAAATATCAATCACATTAGTAGTTACCCTTAAACCCACCAACATGGAGGCAGGGAGTTGACCTTGTTTTTTTTTTGGTTTTTTTCCTTCTGTTTTTTTTTTTTTTTCCTTTTACAAGATATTTTTTGATATAAATCCATTAGATTACCACTTTAAGTTTCAACGCCATCCGTGTTTTTTTAAATATCACCGACCAGGTGTAGTTTAACTAACCCTATGTTAACTTGAACTGAAATGTTGTGGTCTTTAAACAGATTAATATAAAAACACAACATTCATATTTCTTTTAATACCATCATATCAAATTTTACTACCTTTAAACCAGTACACATTTTGTAAAAATAAAATTATTTTAACATAATAATTAACAACATGGAACAATAAGTAATATATTACACAAGAATGAACTGTTTTTCACACAATGGAGTTTTTTCCGCTTAATGCGAGAGGTGAAATTTTATCATATTTAATTAAAAAAAAAAAATTTTTTTTTGATTGTTAAAAAGATAATTTATCTTTCTCAAGGGAAATTTTTTTTTTTGAATGTTTTTTTTCTTTTTCCGCTTTTCTTATTATATACAAGCTCATTCACTAATTGTACTTCCATTATTGTAGCCCTGAGGAAGAAAATAAAGGGAGCACAAAAGCATTTTCTTTAACAAGCCCTCTAGACTGATACCCCAATAAACAAATTTGTTGTTTAACTAGTCAGTCAAGACTACCCTTTCTCTTTTATATATATATATATATATATATATATATATATATATATATATATATATATATATATATATATATAAATTTTCATTTTGTAATTATCTTAAATGCCGTAGCCGATTTTCTTGAAATTTGTCAATTTATTTCAAGTTTATTCAGATCATAATCAGAATAATTTGATTGGCCATCTTTTAATATTAATTAAAGAATACAAGGATATACAACAATTGCAGCTGCTTGTCAGTTTATTATAGAAAATAGTTTTATTATTACTTTTAGTTTGTCCTTTAACTTAAATGAAATTGTTTACCCAAGTCATAATTATTGTATTTTTTAAATTTTTTTTTGACTAGGGTTCTTATTATTAATTTGACAATAGGGGTAATATTATAAAATTTACTATGTATAATATCTAGGAAGCTTGACAATGACAAATAATGACTTAAACTATGACAAGACAGTAATTTTACTTCACACTTGTTTTTATCTTAGTACCTACGTAATGTCATCTGCTTCATAAATATTTTAATAAACTGGTGGCATAATTAACAAATTACAACTAAATAAATAAAATCCCTCAGTTCTTGTCCTTAGAGTAAGATTGATTTTGTAATTATTATTTTAAATTACCTGCATCTATATTCGTCTATTTATAAACAAAATAATGTCAAACATGTGTACGATTTTTATAAACTTTTGATTTCATTTTTGTTAATAGAAATAGGCATCAAGCCATTTTTCGGAGACTTTTAAATCCATTTATTGGGTCATGCAAGCAACATCTTAAGAAATCCTTCAAATTTTGAATATAAGTTATTAAATGTACAACACATGTGCTGGTAAAATTTAAAGAAGATTGACCACGTCTAATACGAGATAATCGTTATTAAAAATTGCAATTTTTGTACGTAGATAGAAGAAGCGTGGGAAAATGAAGGTTTTTAGTTTTTGCCTTTGAAGGAGATTACCATCCTTACGAAAAACTAGTATAAGAAGAAAAATATATTTTGAATATTTAAAAAAAGAACATTATTTACCACGTAGTTTGGACAAAAACTAATATTAATTAATCTTTAGAGAAATATTTTTACGGGTAGGGATATAGAAAGAGCTGCAAGTAGATGAACTGGCAACGTTGTAACGAGTCCAAAGGCGGAGTAAAAAAAAAAAGCGCGAAATTACCAAACGACTAAAAATTAATTTAAAAATTTATTATTTTTTATTGAATGATAATAATAATAAGTATATATAATCATCAAAATTTGACAAACAATATTTATTTATAATTAATATTTTTAACGATTTATTTAAAATTATAAACTTAGGGACTAAAAACGATACTTTTAATCCCGCGAAAGGTTGTTACCCCGACATAGGGAGGGTTACATAAGGGATTAAAAGACGCTTTAGTCCCTAGGTTTATATATATTTGATGATTTAGATAAAAAATTAAAAAAAAAACTATTTAACGGTACTTTAACATATCGATGGAAGCGAGGTGTCACGTAATGTTATTATATTGTTGATATTGATACACCACCAGAAACAATTTCTGTGTTCCTAAGGCACTAAACAAAATCTAACGCTATTAAACTGAAATTGTCAAAAATTGACCATTCGTAAAAATTTATGGAAAAAAATTACGAGAAGCAGTTTTCCGAATTAAAAAAGTGTGGCCACGCAATGTTGAAACTTAGTAAGAAAAAGGTTTTTGGCCTACTTCTTGAAGAAATCGACCGTTGAAAAAATCAAAGGTTCTGGATTTGGATCAAGTAAAAGAATTGTAAGTAACCGCACCTGATGAGGAATTTCTGGCACACAAGGTAGTTAGTATCTAGTGTGCATTTGGCTATTTATGCTCCTACATCGAAATTTGTCGATTTACTGGACAAAATTATTTAAAAAAAGCAAAGTTTTTTCAATTCCTATCTTAATTTTTTAAGAACTATGCTACTATAACAAAAATAACGGTATGAAAAAGATTAAGTGAAAAAACAGTTAAATAAACAAGTGAAACTTTGCTTCATTTATAGAATATAGTTTTTAAGATCCATCGCATCGATTGCAAATGAAATTTAAAGGGTTTATACAGAAAAAAGGGAATTATATCTCGGGATTATAACATTTTAAAAAAAAAAAATTGTAACCGGTAGTTTGGGCCATGGCACATCCAATTCGTTTTATTATTTAAGAAATCCTTTATATTATTTCGTAGTTTCATAAAAATTTAATGTATTTAATATATCATTCCAAGACCACATTACTAAAGTTATATTAACAAAAGCAGTATTTTTTTAACTTTTTGGAGGTATTTGATGTTCATGGAGACTATTAGAAGGTGTCATAGGGTAATAATTTGCTAACATAATGATTTCACCATAAGCACTAAGTATACCTAAGGGGCTTTTTTGTAATCCGTGCTCAGCGAGCGCCAACGTCTTTTTAAGCGACTAGATAATTCAGACTACGTCAGATTGAAGCAAATTCGTCAATGCTCGCTACAAGATTTCAAACAAAGCTTCCGGATGTAGCAGCATAGTGCACAGCCTCGTACAGTAGGTAAAAAGTCACTATCAAAATAAAACGTAAAAAATTTAAAACTGGCGTTTTAATCAATAAAAAATATTACCTATAAAAATTAGCTCTTCTGTTTACTGTTATCGACAAATGTCAAAAATTTCGATTTTTATTTCCTTAGATTTTATAAACATGTAATGTTTGTCAAGCCATTTCATTCTCCCATGAACGAGTGGTATCACTTGGTACCACCTGTAATTGGTACCATAGACCTGATAGCTTTTAAAAACTTAGAATAGGAAAGTAAAAATCTGTTTTTCTATTTTAGACAGTTTTTGCTCAGTAAGCAGTCACAGTGACTAAATTGTTAATTTTTAACTAACATTATTTTGAAAACTGGTAAATATTGATGAGGTATTTTACACAAAAATGTTTAGAATTGGCCATATAATTCTAAAGTCGAAAAATATATGTCGCATCCTTGAGCCCACAGTGTATACACAATGGAAACACTGTGGGCTAACACACCGTGAATACATCGTATATATGTTCCACTGTTCCCAGGATTTCCATATTGTATACATAGTGTATAACTATAAATTAAAATTCTAATGAATTGTTTTTTTGTATCCATCCTGGATTTAAAGTGTAAAAACCATGGATTCATTGTGTAATCGCTTTGAATACTTACTATGTATTCATCATGGATTTGCTGTGTAAGCGCCGTGGGTTTAGTAAGAAACCACTGTGGAAACACGGTGTGCTTATGGAACAATTTTACTGTGAAAACATCGTGGAACCTGTGGGTTTTCACAGTTTTTCATGAACACAGCGCTTTCACAGTAACTTCACCGGGGGCTCAAGGATACAAGGGTAATTTATTAATTATTGGTATTATTATATGTATTATCAGTAAGTAACAATAAAACCCTAAAAATACTCCTAACGTCGTTAATGACTGGTCCATAAAAATAAACATCAGCCTAGCAAGTGTAACAAAAAATTTATAGACGACCAAATAAAATTACATGTTTGCGCAAGCTAACTTCATAAATGAAAACTAAGCTGTCGTCGCCCGTCTGACGTATCCGACCCCGCCGTGCTCCGTCGGTTTTCCGCATTGCCAAATTCAAACAGCATTCCTCAATGAATTTCATTAACTTAAACAAAAAAAGATTGAAGGCACTATAATATATTATTTTAAAAATAAAGACATATTAAACCTAAAGATTATACCTGTATCCAAAAAATATAGGTGTAATATTTATTAAAAGAAAGCATTAAGTGCTTAAAACTTAAATGATAAATTAAAAGTGTTCAAAATTTGGCAACCACCTTTTGGTTGTTTAAACAAATTCGGTATAAGTGAAGCTGACTGTACAAGCCGAGTAGGAAAATAAATATCCGACGTTGCCGATTTTTAAATACGCTAATTTATCGAAGTGCCATAGTGTAAGGGGTACAGTCATGTTAAAAAATATTGACCTGCAACCATGGTGCGTATGATATGGGTAGTAAGCCAAAACTTTGTGACTGGACTGTAGGGAAAGAACTACCTTAATTTAATTTAACTTCTTACCATTGCTGTACTTAAAAATAATTATATATACAGCGTGTCCAAGATTAGGAGGGCCAGAATGGGGATCTCCGAAACGGTGAGAGATAGGTGGGTAGTTCTAATTTGGCAAAGTTGCGTATGGGGAAGCTCAATAATACACCGTTAAAAAATTGAAGTTCTCTTCTTTTGTACTTTTGGAAATATGGCGGAAAAACTGAAATTTGCAATTTTCGTTTTTATTTTTTTATTAGGTAATTTCAAAAGTTGAAAAAAATGTAAAAATCATTGGAACTTTTTGCGCTTTACGTATTGGTAAAGTTAATTTTCTTTTGCGACGTTTCGTTTTCGTTAAACCATCATTGACTTTATTTTTTTAAATACGGACCTGAGTTTTTTTTTAATTTTTTTAGACTCCTCATTATCTCAATAACAAAAACGTATAACACTTAATATTTATTTCCAAATATGGAACGCCCCCATAAGAAATGATGTGCGTTCCTTGTCTTACTCATTTTCTCTTATGAAAAAATATGTTTATTTAACAGAAAAATATCAAAAATCAAGTTGTATACATCATTGTAATTAGGATTAAAACTGCTTTAAAAAAAGGAAATAAACAATTGAGGGCCTTATTTGAAACAATAAAGTTGATGATGGTTTAGCGAAATAGAAACGTCGTAAAAAAATTGTGACTTCGCCAATGGATGAAGCGCAAAAAGTTCCAATAAGAATGTATTTTTTGATTTTTTTTTAATTTATGAAATAAATTCTTAAAAAACAAAAACGAAAATCGGAGACTTCAGTGTTTCGGCCACATTTCTAAAAGTACAAAATAGAACTTTAGTTTTAAAACGGTATATTATTGACCTCCCTACTATATATATATATATATATATATATATATATATATATATATATATATATATATATATATATATATATATATATATATATATATATATATAAAATAAAATTCTAAAAAAATGCAGAAATTGATGATAATCAAAAAATCATATCTGTGTCAAATTTTAATGACAAAACTTTTGCAAAGCTTATTTAAAAGGTTTTGCCATCAGCTTTATTTTTTGTAAAGCAATGTCTGTCTTACCTCAGAACAAAGTTAAAAAAATATATAAAAAAATGTGTTTTGTTTTTTTTTTTTTTTTTTATTTGGCAACATTCTTTTTTAACTTAGGAAGGTACTCTTCCGCAGAAAAAAAACATTTCCTACAAAAAAGCTTTTTACATATTTTTCCTAAAGATGCACAAATTTGGTGATAATTTATAATTTTTAAAATTATGAATAATTTACCGTTTCTAAACACGCAGGCCTAAATTTAATAGCACTTTGTAATTTTTTTATATTTAACCACTCAAAAACCATACATGATCAAAGGAAGAAAAAAAGACAAGATATGCCATACGGCGCACAGGGCCGTATCTAGGTATGGCCGCGCCCTTGGCGGGGCTTAACATTTGCGCCCCCCCCCTCAGACCGGGTGGTTTGGGAGTATACGGGTGTGATTTGTAAAATCGTGCATACCTGCTACATACCTTAATGAATCCACCAGTAATAAATAAAATGTCCTGTCAACTTTTTAATTCACGTGTTACTTTGTATTAGTTATTTCAACATGTTTTACAGTATTGAAGAGAAAATAATGGTTGTAATCATTTAATAAATACAAGTAATTACATTGAACTACATAATGAGATTTTTACATAATGGAACAATTTCATAGGAAGGTGAAAAACACACTTAAAAACTATCTAAAAATACGTTTTAACAACACATTGAAACTAAAAGCTAATGTTTTTAATTAGATGCTCAAACAGACCTCCGTTTACTGCTAAGCAATATCCTAAACGGTTATAAAATTCAGTTCTTACATTATGAAGTTGAAATGCCGATAGTCGAAATTTTGATAACTCAAATTTGTATAAATAACATTTTTGATATGACCCCAAAGGAAGAAGTCGTTTGGCGAAAGATCAGGAGACCTAGCTGGCCAATTTATGGTGTAATTTGGTCCCATAGTGAGTCCATTGAAAACATTTTGAACATATTCCCTTACTTCTCGTGAATTGTGTGCAGGACAACCATCCATTTGAAACCAAATTAATGTCTTGATTGTCAGGTGCAACTTCTTCCAATGCCGGTCCCACTTGATTTTGTAATAGTTCTAAAAAAGTTTCTGTTGTGATTCAAGAAAAAAGGTCCAATAATCCGATATCCAAATATACCCGCCCAAACGTTTACCTTTTGAGGGTATTGAGTCTTTGTAGATACAAATCTGTGTTCATTTTCTTTGCTCCACTATCTGATGTTTTGAACGTTTGGTTCATTGTTTAATTTGAAGGTGCATTCGTCACTAAAACAAATATTGCGTAACAAGTCCCTATCGTTATTCGCCCTTTCCATAACTTCAAAACAAAAATCTACTCTTCGGATTTCATCGCCTGCCCTTAATTCCTGATGTCTTTGATATTTGTACGGATGATATTTATATTTCTTTAATTTGCGTAGTACTGTGCTGTGATTCTTTCCTACAACTTTGCCAAGAAGCCTGGTGCTAATTCCTTTTTCTTCTATATGAAGTAAAACATCTAAATCGGCATTATTTTCTTGAGCTCTTCCATCGCGTACATTATTGCATTTATTAATAACAGTACCTTTTGTCTCAAACTTATGAACGATATTTTAAACTGTTGTCTACTTGGAATGTGTCTGTCAGGAAAAAACGTAGAGATCATGGCGGATACTTTTCGATAACTATTTTCCATATAATACCATTTAATCATTGTTATTTTCTCTTCAATACTGTAAAACATGTTGAAATAACTAATACAAAGTAAAACATCAATTAAAAAGTTGTCAAGACATTTTATTTATTACTGGTGGATTCATTAAGGTATGTAGAAGGTATGCAACGATTTTACAAATAGTTTTTTTTTAAATAACTTTTAATTGCTTTATCAGAAAAAACTAAGAAATTTAGAATCTGAGCTAATCTTATCAACGTCTTCAAAATAGTCATTTTGTTGTAAATTCAATAGGGGAGCCAATATTTCAATGTATCAAAATTTACATGGGATTTCCTATTGCCAGTCAGGCGATGTACCACCCGGTAGAATACCCCCCAACGAAAAGGGGATTTTTTCTCGGAAATTTTACAAAATTAAAGTGCAAGTTGTATGTTTAAAGTTTTTTGATCCGATAATTTCGTTTCTTTAAAATACCAATTTTGTGGTAAAATTTGTGTCCAATTATATATTTTCTTTATATGAAAATATTAGCCTACTCTTTGAATGAGACATGATTTACTTAAAATAACTGTTTGTATCTGACTAAAAGAATTGAAATATAAGTTAGCTATACATCCTTATTTGCGGATGATTAAACTTAAAAATAAGTAAAGGAAGTATTTAAGTTGAAAATTTGTTATAAAATTGTTCTGTTTAATTTAATTATTTGATTAATTTTGTCAGTAAAAAATAATAATAATATGACTACGGTATTGACAACTGATATAAAAAAATATTTTTCATGGCCGATTTTGCGCCCCCCAGGTAGCTGCGCCCTTGGCGGTCGCCCATCTCGCCACCGCCTAGATACGGCCCTGACGGCGCACATATATTGTTAACCATACTTTAAATTTAAATGAAATGTCGGTCTTACCCTCAGAACCCCAGAATTTTCAAAAAAACTGTTTCTACAAATGCAAAACCAAAATCAATAGCGAATTTTCAAGCGATAATTGTAGTTCAAAGATACTTGGATTGTGTTTTAGTGTCGCGTTCAAAAAATCCATGCGAATGGTGGAGTGATAACAAACATAACTATCCGATCTTGAGCAATATTTTTCGGGATATGCTTTGTGCCTTAGCTACCTCGGATCCATGTAAACGACTTTTTTCAAAGGCGGGACAAATAATTGCAGAATTAATTCAAAGAAGGCAAGCATGCTCATATTACTTAACATTTCCGTTTTTTTTGCTATTCTTTGTTGTATTTATAATCAATTATTTTTATCTTTATTTTTGCCAGCTTTTTTTTGTTTGTTTAATTTGTTTGTTTTTTGTTCCGCCTTTTTCCTCTATTTATGGAAATAAATGAATTGTTTAAAAATATTGGTATTTTTAGTCTTTTTGTAATAATGTAATTTGTAATTTATTATAAAATAGACCTCTAAAATTTCACTTTAACAACTTTTATCACATTCAGGGCCGCCGCCAGAAAAAAATGTAGGGAGGGTCAAAAAGTTTAAGTCAATGTGCTAGTATAGAATTAATTGAATTAAAAACACAAATAAAAATAGCACAACTTTAAATACACAATAATAATCATACTCATTTAAATTTCTAGGCGATATTGTAAAATTTAAGGATTTTGACAGGAATTGTTTTATTTTAAGTAATTTTTAAAAACCCAGGGGGCCCCCTGTTGGCGGCCTTGATCACATTTATTAGCTTCTACTATCGAATGAATCAAAGCTTATAGCCTATAAACCCCAATATTAACTATTTTTGGGTTAAACAGTCGCCGTCAAAAGAAGCAGCGACTTATAAGTTACCGTCACCGATGTATCGGTGACTTAGAAATAGCCGATAAGCTAATCTCTAAGAGCCACGAACGCTACCTCACTAAGTGGACATACTCGGGGTGTGCATTCATCTTTTCCCGAATTTATTAATTTGGTTATGGAGATTTAAGCATATTTAAAAATTCCTCATCTTTACGTTCGTGGCGCCCCTGGGCTGTAGCCCAAATAGCCCATAGGGTAAGTATGGCCCTGTTTAGTGACACTAGGTCATATTTTGTCAGAACAGTGTAAAATATTTTTACCAAATTGATCATCTTCCTTCTTAGCCCTTCTCTCTTTAATCGCCCTGACCAAATATATTCTGCCCGTCATCCACCAAACCATACAGACAAAACAACCATTAAAAAAAACTTTCTCTTTCTTCTCGTCTCAGCAGCCAATTTGCTTTAAAGCAGTCAAAAGAGTTACACAAAAAATAGCGGTCGAAAAAAAAAGAGTGACTAATAGAACCAACGGCACATTGTGAAGAAGCAAGGGCCTTGTTAACGCAGTAGTACGTAAGATGGTAGTTAAAAGCTGTCAACGTTTGATTAATTGAAAAAATCATTATGGTTGGTTCCTTTCTTTGGCTTAGAAATCGCCTGAAGAACCATAATTAGGTTTTTTATATAATGATTGTTATTTAATTAAATTATAGTTGTTAAAGGTAACTACAGGTATAGTTAATAGGCCAAATTGAATCATTTATTTAAATTATGGCTAATGAAAAATTTCTCGTTGTTATGCTTGCCACTGTTTGCTGAATATATTATTTGATATCTTTAGGGCGATGTTGTGATTCGTTCTATTCAATTATTACATGGGTGTGACTTAATAAAGAATAAATTTGATGCGTCAATTTTTATGTTCCGTATTTTTTTTTATTAAAAACAATATATTTAAAGCAAATCATAAAGAAAAATGACTTCATAATTGTTAATATGTTCTATAGTTTTGTGGCGGATTCATGTTTTATTTAGGAGTACTTGCCTTGAAGTTTTCTAAATAATGGGACCCCTTCGGTCAGGACCCGGGGTATAGCGAGCTGACCTGCTCAGCCCTATTGACCTCTATAAACTTGCAGATCGCCTGCAACAAAAAAGAAGAAAAACCCCTCAAAAACCCCAAAAATCAAAAATACTAATCTACGTTTCGGTGGCAAGTTGACCACTGTTGTCAAGATGAAAATTAAAAGAAAAACATTAAACTAAATTTTAGGATATTTTGCTTTAAAAACTTAGAAAATCCTGAAAGTTTTGAACTTTTTATGACGTTTTTGTCATAATTAAAACAAAATTTCTTAAAATAAAGTTCAATTCTTTCTTTTAATTTTCATCTTGACAACGGTGGTCGACTTGCCACCGAAACGTAGATTAGTATTTTTATTTTTGGGGTTTTTGGGGTTTCTTGTTTCAGGTTATCTGCCAGTTTATATATATATATATATATATATATATATATATATATATATATATATATATATATATATATATATATATATATATATATATATGTGAGGATTTTAAAGTGTTACAATGCGATATCTCTAAAATGTGTTGCACGATTTTAACAAAAGTTGGTATGGGTAACAAGTAGCAAGGGGGACATACTCTGACGTAGTACTTAAATTTTTACCCCCTCCAGTTTTTGACGGGTGGGGGGTAACTTCAGAATTTTAAATGGAAAGGTGTAGTTTTTTCTATGAAATTTTAATCAGCATAAAAAACTACATAAGTGTACAAAAAATTACTTCATTTGCTTTACGGGTTGCATACTTATCAATAATCAACTTTTATTTTAAAAATTTTAGTTTATTCTTCGTCAAAAATTATGTATGTAAGCAGAAAATTGTTGCATTTGGTAGTTACTTAGGTAACGACCTACTCTGTCAAGTAGTGACATTTGTGTCAAAAATATCTCTAGTCTCTCTTCAGATCTCTTCAGATATGGAGCAAAACTACGACATTGAGATCAATATGTTATTAATTTTGGGTGAATGTAGGAAGAATTACCGGGAAGCTGCACAATTGTGGGCTGTCAGGTTTCATGCTATTCCTAAGTCCCACATGGCATTTAAGAGGCTGGAAGACCGAGCTCGCAATACTGGAAACCTTCGTGCCAAAAAGAGAATTCGGCGACGAACTAAAACCAGTGAAGACATGGCCGTTGGAATTTTGGGCGCCATTAATTTAAATCCCCACGTTGGTTCCAGAGAACTTGCTCAAGATTCGGGAATGTGTCAAAAATCAGTACTAACTATTTTACATTCCTACAATTTTCACCCTTATCACGTTAGTCTTCACCAAGAACTGTACGGCGAGGATTTTCAAAATCGAGTAACATTTTGTACCTGGTTAAGGATGAAGATTCAAGAAAATCATGCTTTTTTAACACAAGTGATTTTTTCTGATGAGGCTACGTTTACTAATTGTGGTCAGGTAACTATTTATTTGCCACTAGGATATTTTTGCATTTGTATTGCAATTCGCATTAATTTTCTGCTTTTAATTTAAGGTCAATAGACACAATATGCACTATTGGGCAGCTGAAAATCCACACTGGATTAGGATGGTGCCAAATCAGCATCCTTGGTCAGTGAATACCTGGTGTGGTATTGTTGCAGACAAAGTAATTGGCCCACATTTTTTTGATGGCCCACTAAATGGGGAAATGTACAATAACTTTTTAAATAACAATTTGCCGCAGCTTCTAAATGACAATGGAATTAGGCAAGAAGAAGTGTGGTTTCAGCAAGATGGTGCTCCACCACACTTTGCGCGGCAAGTACGAGATTCTCTGAATTACATATTTGGAGATAGGTGGATTGGGCGAGGTGGTCCTGTAAATTGGCCTGCTAGATCTCCTGATCTGACCCCCTTAGATTTCTTTCTATGGGGATTTATAAAACAAAAAGTTATGGCTACAGCACCAACCACACCAGAAAACATGAAAAACCGTATTCGACAAGCTTGTACATTAGTAACTGCCGACATGTTAAATCGTGTGCGCAACTCCTGTCAAAAAAGAATTTTGAAATGTTTAGAAGTCAACGGAGGCCACTTTCAACACCTTTTGAAGCATAACCAGCGTTAATTTTAAATATTCTAATTAATTTATTGTTTCGTTTATTATTTCCTTAAAAATTCGTTACTAGGCAACCCGTAAAGCAAATGAAGTAATTTTTTGTACACTTATGTAGTTTTTTATGCTGATTAAAATTTCATAGAAAAAACTACACCTTTCCATTTAAAATTCTGAAGTTACCCCCCACCCGTCAAAAACTGGAGGGGGTAAAAATTTAAGTACTACGTCAGAGTATGTCCCCCTTGCTACTTGTTACCCATACCAACTTTTGTTAAAATCGTGCAACACATTTTAGAGATATCGCATTGTAACACTTTAAAATCCTCACACTGTATATATATATATATATATATATATATATATATATATATATATATATATATATATATATATATATATATATATATATATATATACAGGGTTAGTAGAAAAAACCGGAACGGTCAATTATCTCAGCAACCATCAAACATAAATTGACCAAATTTGGTACGAAGGGGTAACTGGATATGATAAATTCAAAAATTGTACTAGCAACGTTGCCAAATTTATAGTTTTCTCTGTAGGTGAGGGAATTTTCAAATTTTAAATGGAATACCCTAATTTTTATTTTTGCAATCGATTGCCCATATTAATCTTATTATGACCTGATATTATTGTTTTTTATACCTGACAATTTCGGAGATATGGCCTCTCGCTTTTTTCGAAATAAATTAGAATACAGTCCAACCAAAGTTGCTCAAAATTAGTAGGAGAGTAACGGGACATACCAAATAAAAAAATTATTATTTCAACGTTGCCAAGTTTATTTTTCCTACTCTAGGAAATTTAAAAATAATAGTTTTATTAGTGCCGCCGATTGCTCCTGTCAACGTTAGTATGATATCAAGTTACCGATTTTTATTCTTGCTGATTCTTGAGATAACAAACCTGCATTTTTAGGAAAAAACACAAGACATAGCATTTTATTGTAAAAATTAACATAACCCTTAGATTGATGTGGTGTGATAAAATTTTCACTCCTTTCACTTGAATCTTAGTAAGAAATGAGTTGGCTTGTTTTTCAAAATAATCAAGAAGGCGTGTGATTTGCCTTTCAAAATTATTAATCGAGAAGGCGTGCTATTCATTTGTTTGTCATGTCATGGAAACCTCAGAAGATATTCCAAAACAATTAGATCTGACACAATATTGAAAATTTTTACAAATTGTGGCAAATATTGCGTGCGTTATTATGGCCTTTGTATTTACCGAAAAGCAGCGAATCGAAATTCTTATTTTTCGAGGATATGGGGATAAACAAAGATCTTATCAAGAAGTTTGCAATTTGTTTAATGCGCTCTATCCTGAAAAACAGATAAAAAAATCTACTGTCTGCAGGACAGTAACAAAATTTCTTGAAACCGGCGGAGTGAAAAGAAAACCTGGATCAGGGAGACCGAAAAGTGCTACTAATGATGAGAATAAGTTAAATGTTCTTTTGAACTCGAAGAAAACCCTAAGACAAGTACCACACAATTAGCCCTTAATTCGCAAATAAGTCAGAAATCAGTCCGAAATATTTTGTGCGAAGAAAAATTCAAACCCTACAAAATTACTTACCTTCATGAATTGCAAGAAGATGATCCGGATCGTCGAGCCCAGTTTGCAGAAACTATTATGGAAAAGATAAATAACAATCCTAATTTCACCAAAAATTCTGGTTAGCGATGAAGCAACCTTTTGCCTTAATGGACAAGTGAACCGTCACAATTGTAGATTCTGGAGTAGAGACAATCCTCGCTGGATATCGGAACTTCACACTCAGTACCCGGAAAAAGTTAATGTTTGGGCGGGAATTTTGGGCAACCACATCATTGGTCCATTTTTCATAGACGCAATTTGACGGGACAAAAGTATCTTGATCTGCTTAGACAACGCATAATGCCCGAAATTAGGAATTTAAATGAAAACATCGATGACATTTGGTACTAGCACGATGGAGCTCCAGCTCATTTCTCCAGAGGGTCATTGAGTTTTTAAATATCCGATTTCCAGAAAGATGGATTGGAAGACGTGGCACTCTGGAATGGCCAGCTCGATCCCCAGACCTGACTCCACTAGATTTCTTCTTTTGGGGTCATCTAAAGTGCAAGTTTATAAAGATCGGCCCAACGATTTAGAAGAACTGAGGCAAAAATTTTGGATGAAGCTACTTAGTCCAGGCATGTTATCGAACACTTTGGCAGAATTTTATGATCGCCTCGGATTTTGTTTAGCCAACGATGGCAGTCATTTTGAGCACCTGATTAAGTAGATAAGTACTTTGTTGTTTTTTATTCTCATATTGTTATTAATAATTACTTGTTTAATAATTAAATTTTCCTTATTCCATTTTCTTGACTTTTTTTTAAAAACTAGTAACTTGGCAACATCGCAAACACAATTTTTTAATTTTAGAATGCCCAGTTACCCTCCTGTACTAATTTTAACCATTTTTGGTTGGACCCTTTCAAGATAATTGGCAAAACTTATCGTTTCTGTATTTATTTCGAAAAAGCCGAATATCTCCGAAATTGTCAGGTATAAAAAAAAAAATATCAGGTCATAATAAGATTAATATGGGCAACGATTGCAAAATAAAAAAATTTGGGTATTCCATTTAAAATTTGAAATTCCCTCACCTACAGAAAAACTATAAATTTGGCAACGTTGCAGTACAATTTTTTTAATTTATCATATCCAGTTACCCCTTGTCCAAATTTGGTCAATTTATGTTTGATGGTTGCTGGATAATTGACCGTTCCGGTTTTTCTATAACCCTTTTTATATATATATATATATATATATATATATATATATATATATATATATATATATATATATATATATATATATATATATATATATAATATAAACAATTTTATACGCGGTGTTCAGAAAATTGAAAAAATTTGTGATAAAGGCATTTATTTGAGAAGATATGGAAATAAGTTACTAGGGAAAAGTTGTTCAAAATTAAAAGGTAGTTCTAATACCAATATTGAAAAAATCGGCCTTATTTTATTTTTTGTAATTAAATTTATTTTAATATCGATTTAAATTTTTAATATCAATTTATTATGAAATTTTTTGCTGTTAAGTAAGCATTTAAAGCTGACGATACTGCGGCTAAAGAATTATAAAAGCAAAGCATGAATAAAGCTTGTCACTATCAACGCCTACTAGTACAAAAATTTGGAAGTAGTTAATTGATAATAAAGTTTTTAATTACAAATAAATAAAAGTGGGCCGATTTTTTGAAAATTGATATTAAAGACTACACGTTTGAACAACTTTTTCTAGTAACTTATTTCCATATCTTTGCTAAATGCACTTTATTTACCATTTTAAGTTTTTTCAGTTTTTTGAACACGTATAAAATATGTTAAATGTTTCTATCCCAATCTTACTCTAAGAAGCAGCAAACATTTTTATTACAAGTAACTTTTTCGATAAAATTAAAAATAAAGAAGTTTTTCCTATTCAACACCTTTTCCGTGGACACCAGTAGTCCACGGAAAAGGTGTTGAATAGTAAAACTTCTTTATTTTTAATTTTATCAAAAAAGCTTTTTTAAAAAATGTTACTTCTTAGAGTAAGATTGGGATAAAAACAAAAATTTTATACGCGGTATTCAGGAAATTGAAAAAACTTTAAATGGTTCCAGAGTCAAGTGCATTTATTTGAGAAGATATGGAAATAAATTACTAGAAAAAGATGTTCAAAAGTAAAAGATAGTTCCTAATATCATTTTTCAAAAAAATCGGCCTACTTTTATTAATTTGTGATAAAAATTATTTTAATATTATCTAATTCCAAATTAACAACTCTTTATTGTACTAGTAGGCGTTGATAGTGACAAGCTTTATTGACACTTCGCTTTTATAATTTATTAGCCGCAGAAACGTCAGCTTACTTAACAGCAAAAATTTGATAAAATTAATATTAAAAATTTAAATTGATATTAAAATAAATTTAATCACAAATAAATAAAAGTAGGCCGATTTTTTTGAAAATTGGTATTAGAGACTACCTTTTAATTTTGAACAACTTTTCCTAGTAACTTATTTCCATATCTTCACAAATAAATGCACTTTACTCTTGTACCATTTTAAGTTTTTTCAATTTTCTGAACACCGCGTATAAAATATGTCAAATGTTTCTATTCCAATCTTACTCTAAGAAGTAGCAAATTTTTTTATCAAGGGTAGCTTTTGTCCATAAAATCAAAAATAAAAAAGTTTTTTCTCTTTAACACCTTTTCCGTGGACATACTGTATATATAATAACGAAATTATTATAAAATTTCATAAAAAAAGTTAACTTATTCACTTTTTTTAATTTTTTGATGTTCATTTGTTTCTTTTGTTATGCTCAAAAGATAATAAATGAAAAACTATGAAAATTTTATACAAAATTTTTTTAGTTATCGTTGTTATGTTGTTATATGGTTAAGTGTATACCATTCCAAAACGACGCTAAATGTCATTCTTTCTTATCAATACAATTAAAAGAAAACCTTACCACCGAAATATATGTAGAGCAAAAAAATTGTATAATTATGGTACCATAGGTTTTGCTACAGAATTTTTCTATAATATGTATTTAAAACATATTGTTTGAATGTCTAGCTTTCTTATTTTTTAGTCTTAAAACAACATCAAAAGTAATTAAGATTACTTTTGATTGCCTTTGATACTTTTATTTTTTAGTCTCAGACTAAAAACTAAAAGAATAAATTATAGTTTAAAAGACTAAAAAACAAGCTTTTATAGCAAACCGAAAAAATAATTTTTAGGTATAAAGAGAATATGTAACAGTGATAGAAAGTCCAATAATTCAAAACAAGTTATTATCAAAATAACTCAATTATAGTAAAAAAGCGTAGGGTGCTATTTATTGTATTTTTTAATAACTCTAATTTTGTAAATAGCTATCAATGATTTTAACATTTAATATTGCCACGCATTTTTACTATAATTAAACTATTTTGTTAATAATCTAATTCTTCACACTTAAAAATTATTTGCTTCTTGCAAAACTTTAAGTTTTTTTAACTAATTTTTTTTTTATAGGGATCATTTATTTATATTCTTAATCAGTTTAACAACCTTATCTTTAGCTTTGGACAATTCGTTATAAGTATCAGTAACAATACAAGGTTCAATTCTGCCTGCGTTATTTATTAGTACACATTTTTAAACAATTTTGAAAGTAGTTTATTTACATCATGCATATTTAAAGCAAATTTTAAATTTCTACATCGCGTAGTTCCTAATGAAAACCTTAAGTTTCCTTATTCCTTTTAAGTTTTTTTGTTTTTAACAATTAATTTTTACTTTATGTGTAAATGTCCAAAAATTAAACAGAACCAAAAAGTATATAGACTGAAAGTTTTTATTTAAAAGTACTTATGTAACATTTTCTTTATGAACAAGTGTAATAGAAACTGCACGATAAAAAGTAAAAAATAATGTAAATAAAACATTAAAATAATAACTGTCGGGCATTTTGTCTTTATTAAATCATGACCAAAAATATTATTTTAAATGAACAAAAATATAAATTTAAATGTAGTATCCTTAACACAACTTATTTTCCAACCAATTTTGATCAGTGACCATATTTTGAAGTGGGCTTAAAATTTCCTGTCTAAAAGTATAGAAAATCAGTGAAACGTAAAGAGTATGGACCATAAATGAAGTAGGTATACATATTGCACGTGTGTGAGTTATGTGTGGGTGTCGGGTAAAATGTTTTGAGTAGTCACTTCACCTCTTCGAGGATTTCAGCTCTATGAATCTCTCTTTATTCAATTAGTTTTGTATTGCTAAAAAATAGTTGCACATTTCATTTTTTAATAATCTTAAAAGAATTTGTGAGGTGGGTCGAAAAAATTTACCTGCTTGAATTAAACAAGAGATACTTTTATTAGCGATATACTGAGCAATCTAAGAATTATAAAAAAGCGGAAACTATTTTTTTTTTGAAAGTAGGGTATTCTTAACTGGGTATATTTGTTTGGTTTTAAAGCTGGATCATATCCATCATAACCGTTTTTAATAGGCCGCTAGCTGTAAATTGGATTGGAGCATATTGTTTTTTGTTCTATTAAATTAGCTATTACAGTGAAAGTTTTTAAAAATAATTTAAAAATTTACATTGAGGACTAAATTATCCTGTATTAAAAAAACGAAATCGTAATCCTATCTAGCACGATTTTTGTAAAATCGCGTTATAATCATGTTTTACTTTTACACAGTAGGTTTATTATTTTTTTTTTGGAAATTCATTACTGCTTACTGACAATGCCCGTAATAATAAAGATCACAGCTGGGATGGGATGGAATTTTTTTACTGTAAGTTATTTGTTTCCTTTAGCAAGAGAAAGAAAAGGGGCACAAGTCCAAAATGCAGTTTTTGTGTTACATGCAAAAAATATATAAAATATGATAAAGAATACCGGGAAAAAAAGTGACTTAACTTGAATACCTCAAATTTGCTACTAACGCCTAGTGATGGGCATATTCGGATAATTTTAATATTCGAATATTCGTATTCCGGAAGATCTTCATATTCGGAATACCATTCTACATATGAAACATTGACCGATCAACGCCCGTCGATATTCGATATATTGCGCCGACCGCCGACCGTCGATTTACCCCGAAGTCGAAGCATTTGCTTTCGAAATAACCAATTATTCCGGATAAATCAGTTGTCGGAAGATGAAAAATTAATTATTTTGTTTTGGCTTTTGATTTCAGTCGACTATTTTAGTTATTGGGTTGATGTTGTGTTCGCATACGTTTTCGTGTTCGTTTTTAATTTGTTTTGCTGTTATTGGTGGTGCGGCGGAAGTTTTGTTTCGTTTTATTTCGTAATTATTGGTGTGGTGTATAACATAGTATACAGTGGCCGCCAAAAAAGTCGAAATTTTTAAATTACCATTCCTTATTTATACTATAATCATTTTCGATCGAAAAAAATACCTGAGCAAAAAATGTATTGCATTGGTTTAAAAAGTCACTAACCATAGTTACAAAAAAATATATTTTATTGGTTTTAAAAGTTAGTAACCATGGTTACTTACTAGGCAATTTCTCCATCAAAAATGATCAGATTATAGTGTAAAAAATATTTGATAAATATGTCATTACTGCTTACGAAGTAACACCTTGGAAATCCTCTTTTTTTTCATTTTCTCAAAATTAAGTTTATTAAGTTACGTAACTTTTCTTTCAGGGTGACGAGATGCCAACAAACTTCACTAATTAAGTATATATTAAAAAAATACAAGTAAATCTTTTTTCTTTAGAACTAGCCATGGTACAGAGACTTGTTTGCTTAGCTATAACAGGGGCAATCAAAACAACCCCAACAGCAGCCATGGAGTGTCTCTTGGACCTTCCACCACTTAACCTCATAGTGATGGGAGAGGCAAGAATGGGTTACTTCGGACTGCAACAAAAAACAACTGGTGTCTACGCTAGTATAGGACATGACATGAAAAGTCAGGTTGCTGACAACATCCTGGACGTAAGAACGCACCAGATGATTTTCCAATACTCATTTAACAAAAACTTTGAGGTAAAAATTCCAGATCGAAGTGAGTGGCAGCAACTGGTATACAGATGAGTCCAAAACCGAGCAAGTAACTGGAGCGGGCGTGTACAATGAAATGAGAAATTCACAATTCTCCATTCCACTAGGAACACACAGCTTTTAATTTCAAACGGAAATATATGCTTTACTGCACTTGTCAAAAGAAAATAACAGGAGGGCTTATAAAAAACAAGGGATCTGCATAATAACAGACAGCCAGGTGACACTAGTAAACGCCAAGGTAACGTCCAAGCTGACATGGGAATGCCAAAAAGAACTGGAAGTGCTGGAAGGACGCAGCAGGGTAACTCTTCTGTGTGTATCAGGACATTCGGGAATAGAAGGTAACGAAAAAGCGGATG
Source organism: Listronotus oregonensis (assembly GCA_019359885.1). Taxonomy (NCBI): domain Eukaryota; kingdom Metazoa; phylum Arthropoda; class Insecta; order Coleoptera; family Curculionidae; genus Listronotus; species Listronotus oregonensis. The sequence continues at coordinate 21,673 of JAHBCN010001913.1, forward strand.
AGCTAGCGAGACACACCATACTTTGGACCAGATCCTGCCCTTGGAGTTACCAAAACCACAGCACGAGGGCAAACCAGGGAATGGATTTGAAACAAGACATGGAAAAGGTTTCATAAAGGGCCCATCCAAAAGAACAAAGGAAGAAGGGCACGAGGGCAAACCAGGGAATGGATTTGAAACAAGACATGGAAAAGGTTTCATAAAGGGCCCATCCAAAAGAACAAAGGAAGAAGGGCACGAGGGCAAACCAGGGAATGGATTTGAAACAAAACATGGAAAAGGTTTCATAAGGGCCCATCCAAAAGAACAAGGAAGAAGGGCACGAGGGCAAACCAGGAATGGATTTGAAACAAGACATGGAAAAGGTTTCATAAAGGGCCCATCCAAAAGAACAAAGGAAGAAGGGCACGATAATCTAAGAGGACACCTACACAAGAAAGGCTCATACAATGGGGACCCAAGTTGCAGAATGTGCGAAGAGGGGGAAGAAACAGCCGACCATATCCTGTGCGAATGTGAAGAGTTATACCAGTGTTAGGGTTATACAGACTTGTAGAAGAAACAAGACCAATGGGAGAATTATTGGTATAAAAGTCTCCCGTAGTAAATCAAGAAAGCTTCCAGGGAAGAAGAAGAAAAAGAAACCTTTTTCTATTTTGCAAAGTATGAGATTACTCTTAAACAAAAATAGCTTTTTCACTATTTCCATTATACTTAACTTTATTTCATTGGAAAAAAATATATACATGTATGGTTTTAAATCAAGGAAGTTTAAAGGTGTATGGAAGCCCAATACTGTAGAACAAAATTGTCCAGGCGTGCAGGGCAGCGGGAATCGGGGGATTGGCCCCGCGGAGTTTGCGCAATGAATAGTAGGTCAGAGCCGGACCTCCATAATTCTTTGTTACTATCTATAAAGTTGACATCATCAAATGTCAAATTCAAGCATTCACTGTTTTTTTTTTGCACAAAATTGTTGGTTATTAAACGATACTACCATAGAATATTTAAAATTATTGTGTAATATTGGATTTTACATCATCTGATATAATATGGAAAGAATAGATGGCGCCACTTTACAGCCTTCTATTTAAATGGTCGATATTTTGGAAGTTTGGTATTTTTACCAAAAATCTTTGTAAATAAATGAAAACACGATTTTTTAAAAATAAATTTCAAAAATTTTATGATAGTTTCATGTACGTATCACCAATTTTGTGATAAAAGAAGGGCAAGATAGTGTAAATGAGTTTAATTTAATCCTAAGATTGTGGTTGTACATTAAAAAGTGAAAATTTTTATAACTGCTTTTTAGGCTATACTTTTCACTAATAACAAACATTCATAAGACAGAATAACAGTGGTTAAAAATGTTTAGCAACCTTTGGTACCTAGGTATCCATTGTAACAGTAACCGTTAAATATTATGTGTCTACAGTATGTCGAGCTTAAAAAGTTGATAATGTAAGTTTAAAAACCAAAAATCTAATTTCTTTTTAAACAAATACAGAAAAAACAAAAGGGAACTTTAACATAAATTATTACTTTTCTTTTATTTAATTAGAGGGACCTGTATATATTAAAATTTGCGTGGTCTGCCCAGTAATTAATAATTTTAATCCTTTAAAAGAATGTACTAAATTATTAAATGAAATAAAAGTACCTAAATGTAAACCTTATTGCTTTTTAATAATCCACAAAAATACACAAACATTGTGGAAATCATATAAAAGATAGTTAAGATTGCCTTACTTTTCTCACTGCTATTTGCTATGAAATTTTCATTTTCTATTATTCATAATTGATATATTATTATTTATTCGGTTACCTAACGTTACGTCTCATAAGAAGCACCTAATTTAAATATAAGAAATACTAACCTAAAGTAAAAAAATGCCGGGTATGTTACCCTTAGATTTGCAAGACAAAACCATACAACCTCTAGTCATTTTGTTACGATATTATAAGTAACAAACAATAAACACAAAATTGTAGTCACAATTTAATAAACACTAACCACTAAAATAAGAAGGTTTTTATCAATCCAAAAAACTTCTGCAACCACAAAATATAATCACAAAAAGCAAAACAATCGAAACTAATACGGCTCTCATAAAAGTATAATGTGTTGCCTAACTACACACTGATTTATCAGTGTGTAAGTAGGCAACACATTAAATTATTTCGTGGAATTTCGTTATTGCGCAAAATCGGCGGGGCCAACTCTGACAGTTATTTTCATACTGGGCTAGACATTTTTTGATCGAATGGGCCATAGCATTGGACTTCCATACACCTTTAAACTTCCTTGTTTTAAATATGCACAAATTTTGTTTATATGTATTACCACCTATTTTGTCAGAATAACTGGAAAAATTAAAATAATTTCTAAGCAAAATAAAGCGAGAGGAGTGGTCGGACATATTGGCTTTGTTCTCTTCATTCACTTGCATACAACCGAGAAAATAAAGCTATCACAATAGCATTTTTGCTTTTAACTTGTTATCATACTTCTAATATTTCTACTGTCAGACCTGAGACAGGTGAAAAATAATGTGTACATTTGCCTTGCCTATCACACTAACCACAGCAATATTTCTTGCATAAAGTAGAATCACGATAGAGTACAACTACATACATATTACTTTTGTTGCAGTTAATGTAAGGCTCGCGTGAGTCTAACTTAATCTCATAAACCTTTGTAGTCCTTCAATTTGATGGATTCTTTTTGAAATAAAAAAAATCAAAATGAATTTTAAAATGGTAAAATATGTTCTGTTCTATTACTCGCCTGTCAATGTGTTACCACAGAATGTATGAAATATGTAAAGTAATAGAAAATTTACATTTTAATTGAATTATTTAAGAATAATTATTACAATGTTTCTAACTAATTCCATTTATTATTTTATTTTCACCTCAGTGCACATACTAAGATTTATTTTGCGATATGTTATAATGCTATAATAATTTTCATATGGGCGTTTCTTTTAATTTCTTATTAATGTCTGAGTAAAACAATTAATTATGATTATTAGTTTTTAAGTGCGTTTATGCGCGGATTATGATTTTAAAACTTTTTTTCACATGATTTGGAATCATTTAAGCAAAGCAAGAAAACAGTGAGCATTGCCCCATTAAAGAATTATACCTAAAAATCATTTAGGTTACTAGGATCACGTTTCCTATAAAAATTCTTTAAAAAACCACAAGGAATAGGATAATTGCAATAGATTAAATCATACTAAAAACCCTTATGTAAAATAAGGAAAAAGTTCCTATCCAAAAATATCGGGCCTTAAAGTATCAAAAATTAGAGTTTTTTTTGACATGGCAAGTTTATTTTTTCTGATCTGTTTGTATTAATTAAAAGAACTGTCTGTATCAATTAAAAAAGAACATTCATTATCACAGACAGATGAGTAAAAAACTTGCCAACTTAAAAAAGATCGTGGTCTTATTTTAAATCTCAGTATAGTTATGAACTCAGAAACTCAGCTTCATTTATATTGCCAACTTCTCTGAAATACCCTAAATATAGGGGTTATTAGCTAATAAATGAGTTAGGCAGCCAGTAGTAAAATGGGCGATTTTAAAAATAGAGTATTTCAGACACTGCTTGACATAACATTCTTAATTTTTGTAGGTAATAAGGATATTCATGTGCATTTACGTACCCAATCTCATACCTTTATGTGGAACGATAACGAAGTTATGATGGGGGGAAAATACGCTGAACCTTCCTTGTAAGATACACACTGCGTGTGTCTGACAGAATCTTGCCAAGGCCCACTTCTGACCACTCCGAAAGAAAAGTGACATCCAAAAATGCTGTTTTTGTGTTATATGCAAAAGATCAGATAAAATATGACACCGAATACCCTGAAAATGTTGCAAAACTTTAATACCTCAAATTCATTAATTACGCGTTAATATTTTCTTTATCCTCACTGCATTCTCTTGTTACCGCCACACGAAAAGCATCATATTTTTACCTAAGACAAAATTTGGTTTCTCAAGACAAAATTTAACGGTATTTATGCAAGATTTTACTTTTAAAAGTGACTCTTTTGTTGTTGTGACGGTCTTTGTAAAAGTTTTAATTGACCTACTGAATAACATGTCTTATTTTTTAAAACTTTTCGACCAACCCCTAAAGCCATATCCCACTCACTTATAAATCTTAAATAGCAATGTCCCCCTTGAGGCGCCTTTGCAAAAAGCCTATGAAAAATGGTATATGTTGGTCGTAAAAAAGTTATTTTATTCTTATTTTTTTTCCTTATGTATGTTTTTCATAGCATCTTTTTAACATAATTTTTAGAAGGATTTTCAAAACAGTGTCAAAAGGTGCTGTGGCATTTAAAACTTTTTAAGGGGGGTGAATATTACAGGGTGAAAGGATGTTTTTTAGCTCATTGTTATTTTAATAATTTATAAAAAATAAAATATGATTTTTCTATAATTTAAGGGAAATATTTAATTGTACTCCAACTTTTTTACGACCAAGGGGGGTGTTGTCATTTAAGATATTTAAGTGAGTGTTCAGGGGTAAGTCGAAGTGTTTTAGAAAACAAGTCGTTTATATTTTCTCCGGGTTTTATAGAAAAGGTATTTTTTATTTTTTTGACATCTCTTATGGTTCAAAAAATATAGTTATTGTATGTTTTAAAAGACGCACCATGTATAAGCAATCCTTATTAGTGTTAATTTATTTTCAGGGGTAAAGTGACAAAAGCCATAAAAATGTAAAAAAATATAATTAACTTAAAATCAAATAATACAGGGTGTAAAAAGAATGATGCGCACGATTTTAAGGGGCGATAGTGGAGCTCAAAAACAAGTCAAAAAAGCCAAAAAAACACATTAGTCAAAAGTAAGTTTTTTTCAAAATATGGTTTTACAACGTTTAACTTTTTTTTGTTTGAAAAATAAAAATTTCTCGGTTGCAACCAATGAGCTGTTAGCTCATTGGTTGCACACATCCTGTTTTCAAAACTCTTCATTATGTCTGCACTATAGTTGTCCTAATCTTTCAGGGTAAATTTGAGCTGCTTGATTAGCATTTTAGTTCGCATCGCCGTAAATTAATAACATATCGAAATACTTTTCCGATTTAAAAACGTTTTGCACAACTACACCAGTCTTTTGGGTAGCTCTGTTGCTAACTGTTTTTTAAATTTTTAACTGGAGGAAAATTATTATTTTTTTTAGATTACACACATTTGAAACATTTAAAACTTAGTTTATTTTATTGGCAAATGAATTTACCGATAAGCTATTAACACGAAAGGTTTCAATTGTTAAGGTTTTTAGAAGTAATTGCTTTAAAGATTATAATTTTAATATCGTTTAGACAAAAATCAATAAAGTTTTGACACATATGTCAATAAACTTTTTGGCTTGTTTTGAGCTTCACTTTTACCCATTAAAATAGTGAGCATCATACTTTTTACGTCCTGTATGTTGTCAGTAGAATCCACCATTTCAGACTTGGTCTAAAAAATATTTGATGAATATAATATAATAACTGCATACGTAATAACATCCCGAAAATATTTTTTTATACGACTGCTTTAGAAAATGGGGTTTTGCCACGCTAAACAAGTTTGAAAATTGTATTTTTGGGCACAATGTGTGCAAGGAAAATATGTTTTTTTTGCACACGGTTCTGTCTTTCAATATGATTTATTTTTTTCATTTACGTTTGACATAAAACGTGGAAAACTTTTCACTGGGAATGAAAAATTTTCACACAGTCCTGTCAAAAGATAAAAGATTAAAAATAATAAAAATCGCATATTAACCTTATTTTCTGCAGTCGTGAAAAGGGATTTGTGTGCAACACGTTTGAAACTTTACTCCTGTGTACATTTGTATGATTGGTAACCCCGCCTACGGCCGTGCACAAACCTCATACTCCAAAGAGTCTTTTTCAAAACTTGTTGCCAATATACTATTTTGTTGGCCATTTTCTCAAAATTTTATTTTTTGAGTAATGTCACTTTTCAACCTGTACAAATATTTTTAACAAAATATTGAGACGATATATTTTTAACAAATTATTTTAATTGTTTTTTAAATTTATCTTATAAATATTTATAAAATATATTTACTTTACTTAATGACCTAATATTATAAAAGAGATTTAATTAGACTATAAAAGGAAAAAAACTATGATTTTAAATTAAAACATCCTAAACTAATGAATTCTATTTCTAGGTCAAACCACATTACATTGGCAGATGCTATAATAATTATTATAGGGGCATTTCTTTAATTATTTTTCATAATCAAGTAAAATAATTAATAAGGTTTGCTATAATATAGTATCTTGTGTTTTTATTTTAAAATATTGACATAATTGCTACTGAGTAAATATAAACAGATGGTCTTCCAAAGATACTTTATTAAAGTTATATGAAATTGATAAATTTTTGGGGGATTAATAAAATAAATTACAAACTAAAGTGTTAGCTAAAAATATTACGAATATATTGAATTTAATTCCAATTTCCAAAATTAAGAGGTTTGTTTACATGGGTTAGTAACATAAAGATAACAAGAACTTACACAGTGGTTTTGTGCTTCTTCTGTGGCAAATCAGAGCAATTCAGAGATTAAAAAGTTATTGGTTATTAAATATAAAAAATAAAAGACGTTACAAGAAACAAATTCGTAAGTGCAATTTTATAATTAAGTAATAAATGTGTGCTAGCGTTTTTTAGAACGGCCTCAATTTGTCACATTTTAAAAATTCCAAATTAACTTAAAATCTATAAATAGCAAAAATATTAGGCTTTTGCAAAAAATGAATACCCACCAAAAAGAAGTTTAATAAAAAATATTGCAAAATGAATGCAAAACACAAAATTACAAAAGAAACAAAAAACGTTTTTTGTTTTTGTTTACAACTTTTTCTTGGGGCTAGGTAGGTATAGGCACTGCCCTACTAGTTCAAATCAAAATCTTTAAAATGAGCGTAGCTAAAAGCGTTTTTGTAAAAATTTCACAGATACTTAAATGATTTTTCGAATTTTACTAATTTCATTAATTTTGGGCGATTTTTCTTTTGTATCGGATATTAAATTTATTTGATAAGCCAGGAATGATTATATAATATTACAAAATGATTACAACATTCCTAATTTTTAAACACAAGAAACTTGTTGAACAAATTCTAAAATAAAGGAAAGTGAATTTACATTATTAAAAAAATAAAATTAAGTGGCCTTAATATCTGTTTATTTAAATAATACTTGGTTACCCGTGCTTGATACTGAGGTAATTTGAGAAGTATTCTTACTAAGACGAGACCGGGCAACGATATTTTAAATAAAAACTGTATGTATTTACCTGTCGTTTAGGATGAGAAAAGCTAGGGGTACAAAAGTTATAGAAGCTGAAAACAACTTTCATATTTCTAATGTTTTTTTTTAATTATCTATCTAGTAACGCATCTAGTAATGCGACTTTCAGAGTGGATCAAAATATTTCAAAATCCAGAAAAACATTATTTTTGTATAACAATGTAAGTGGCACCATAAGATTGCTTCTTAAAACTAAGATTTAAATGTAAAAGAGATGAATTAACAAAAAATATATTTTATCATGGCATAAAGGAATCATTTTTATAGAAATGGATTGTAAATATCACTTCCGGTTTTGACGGAAAAGGCAAAACAATGCTAAAAGAATAATAATGACGTCATATTTGTCAAAACCGAAAATTATTCTTAATAACCATCTACGTTGACAATGTTTCTATATGACAGTTTAACAAGTTTACAGCATAAAATATATGATTTTTTTAAATGGATTTTTCGTCATAACTTTTTTATTTTAGGAGAAAATCTAAAAATCTAAAATAAGGGAGTTTTCTTTGAGTGGCAGTGGATTCTTCGAAAAATTCTAGAATAGAAAAAAAATCCATTTTATGCTCTTTTTTCTATAATTTTTGTATATTCAATTTTTCAGCATCATAAACGGTTTTAGGGATATCGAGCTTTGTCACACTATTGAGCCACCTTGTATATGCAGAATGTTTATAAAGTATTTGTACAAACTTTGTACGGCAAATGTTTGACTAATTTAAAGATAAAAAGTTTATATGAACTGAAAGATTTCTGAATAACTTTTTTTAATCAGAATCCAATGTTTACATATTAGAATTATTTTCACCTAATTTCACATCTCACACAGTACATAGTTTTGTATTTCTTTTAATTTTATATGCTTCTTCAAAGAAAATTTAAATAATTCTTATTACTAAAATGTTTCTATGTGCCACTAAATGTATGAAAATAGGTTGTGTCTCAATTCAACTAAAAATGGAGCATAAATAAATAAACCCCTACATTTAAAATATGCTGTTTAAATAAATAATTTAAACGTACGTTTAAATTTTATAATTTTAATGCAGAAAATATAGTCTCCATCTTTATTTATTTTTAGGTATTAAAAAAATATATTTTATTCAAGATTACTTAGTTTAAATTATAACTACCAAAAAAAAGCAAGACCAGCAAGACTCTTGCAGCAAGACCAAGACCAAGACCTTTCTTTGGCTTGCAAGACCAAGGCCAAGACCAGGCTCGCAAGACCAAGACCAAGACTAGCCCGGTCTTGGTCTTGGCCTTGCTTTGCCCATCACTAACAAAAACCAAAAGTTGTGTCGCTACAATTCCGGCAGTTTTTTGCGAATAGCCTCACGCAAACGACGCATAACATTTAAATAATACTCCGTATTGACTGTTTGGCCGTGTGGAAGGAATTCATGTGCATTACACCACGATAATCAAAGAAAACACTTAACATGACCTTGATTTTTGAACGACTTTGCATTGATTTTCGTGGCCGTCGTTCACCCTTTGCACGGTATTCACTCGATTGGTCGGTTGTTTCCTGGTCGTATGCATGGATCCAAGTCTCATCACCAGTAATAATGTGTTTTATAATGTCCTAATAGTTGGCAAGCATCTCTGTACAGACTTTTCTGCGTCGTTCTTTTTCCATGAAATTGAGAAATTTTGGCTTTTCTGAGACCAAAATGATCCTTCAAAATCGCTTGAATCAATCCATATGATATATTTATCATATCCACAAGCTCTCTAATAGATAATTCTCGATTTTCAAGCACTAAATACTTTACTTTATTAATGTGTTGCTCGTCAATTGATGTTGATGGTCGTCCAGAACGTTCCAAATTAGCAACATATTCTCGGCCCTCTTTGAAGTCCTCATACCAATTATACACATTTTTTTGCGACATGGTATCATCGCCTTTTTGTAGCATTCTGAACATTTCGGCACAAGAAATTTTATTCTGCAAGCAAAATTTAATCGCACTTCGTTGCTCAACAAATCAGACATTGTAAAAATCGCCAAATCAACTTATTTAATAAACTAAATACTAATGATAATGATGTTAGAGACGTCAAATTTTTACCAGATGTTACTAGCAGTGGTACCAACTTAAAAATTAAACAATTTACCCGAATTAGCATGCGCGGGAAGTTTAAATGAAATATTTACCTTAGTTTTTGATTACAGTAGTATATGTCATTTAAGGCATTACGTCCTAAATTTTTGACGAAACGCTCTAAGAATATCAGACATTTTTATATTAAAATTGAAATAATTTTAATGTTAATATTATTATTTAATTTTTAGTAATATACATCATCTTGTAAGATTTGATGTAGGTAAATTATTTACATTTCAAATATTAATATTCTCGCTGGCAGTATCATCCTAAATTCCCAGTAGGCCGTTATTTTTCAAGCCAGAAGCGCAAACTGTCGTCTGTCCCACTCGGTTAGGTATCCAATAAATTATTTTCGCACAATTATAGCGAACTGGCTTTGAAGCAGCAGACCATTTAGCAACTTATAAGGAAAATATCAGCTGGTGGAAACCAGTTGCGTCTTTTGAATTTCGTATTCTGTCAGGGAGCTATAGTCGTCATTATCAAATTATGAAGATTTTAATAATATGCTGCAGGTAAAAGTTACCCTTAGGGCAAATTATCGAGAAGAGGTGAATGTACTTCCACCCACTGGGAATTGCATTTTAGCAATCAAATCTAATATAAACTAGTCGTAAATTGAAAAGTTTAGATGTGTTATATTAACACTACTAGGTTTTTTGGCTTACTATAACCTAAAGGATGAATGAGAACAAATAAATCAAAAGTATAATTTTATGACTTTAAAGTTCCCATTTCATATTCTCTTTCCAAATTAACTATATCTGAAGGTTTCAATATAATACCAATATATCGTCAACGACGTAATAGTCCAGTTAATAAAGGCACAAAGCTGTAAATAAATCTGTACAGTTTTCTCTGGTGGCGCAATTTTTAGGTCTTCGGGATGCCGGCTGGGAAAGGGCTGAAAATGGCCCCTCAAGGCCCGAAAAATGGGTTTCCCGCTAATATCTGCCAAAATATGCGAATTGGAGAATTTTTGTTTAGACAAAAAATGAAGATCACCTTGTAGTCTACAAAAATAGTCCCAAAAGTCCCCTCATTTCAGCTGCCGCTCTACCGCTATCTTCATGGATTCACTTATAAGCGGGCGGACGAATTGTTCCATTACTTGGGCAATAATGTACATTTTTAAATAATTCAAAGTTCATCGGAATAGGAAAATCCGTACCTATTATTGTATATGAGTTTAGGTCCATTCCGATTTTTCTAGAATATTAAAAAAAGCGGTTAAAGTTTTTTTTCACAATATTTTGAGAGTATTTCATTAATTTATTAATATTTAAAAAAAAATGGTTTGTTATTAACATTTCTTTTTTTATAATGAGACCTTAGCAAGTGTTCAATGATCCCAGAAAATTTTCTTCACCAACGTTCTTGCGTTTTGATAAAAAATTGTTTTGCCCATCTGCATTTCTAGCCGTTTAGTCACATCTATCCAGTGTGAAATGATTTGGATTTTTTGGCCGTTTTTGCGAAAAATATTGGTGTTGCGAAAAAAAATGGTGGGGATCATTTTTGTAGATTTTGAGGTGATCTTCAAATTTTGTCTAAACAAAAATTCTCTTAATTCGCATATTTTGGCAGATATTCGCGGGAAACTCATTTTTGGGACTTTAGGGGGCCATTTTCAGCGGGTTCCCACGTCGGAATCGTGTTAAACTTTTTTCGCTCTAGAGCATCTGCGAAGACCTAAGAATTGCGCCACAAATGAAAAATGTACAGATTTATTTACAGCTTTGGGTACTTTTAGGTCTTCAGTTATTGGACTAGTAAGTACAACAATGCAATTTATGTGTTATATGCAAAATATTAGAAAAAATATAAGAGATAATAATTTGAAAAGTCTCTCATCCCAAATCGGCCAATAACTTGCTAATATTCTTTTTTATCCTCACCGTAATTCGACTGTTGATGTCGCCGCCACACGAAAAGCATCACATTTTACTTTAGACCAAATTTCACTACTCAAGACAAAATTTGACGGTATTCCTATTAGGATTTTTTAGCCTTGTTTACATGGGGTGAACCAAATTTTTAGTTCGAGGTCTCGCGTATTTTTTTTCTGGTGTAAACATATGGGTACTAAAATTTGAATTGTCTCAACTGGGGTAGACCAAATATGATTTTCTTCGGTGTAAGCTCGTTGGTCCTCTATGGTGTTCTAAAGTAACATGTTTAATCTTTGACAGTTCGAGCTTTGACGCTTCGCAAGAAAAATGGCGAATACCAGTCAACCTATAATATTTATTTTCCTAACAAGCGCGGAAAGTGATACTTTTCGCACGCGGCTGCCGTACGTAAGCAGCCAAGAGCGGAAAAGTTACTTTCCGCAAATGTTAGGAACAATATTTCTTCTACAAGCGAGGGAATAAGCAACAGAGGGAGAGGGAGAGGGAGAGGGAGAGGGAGAGGGAGAGGGAGAGGGAGAGGGAGAGGGAGAGGGAGAGGGAGAGGGAGGGAGAGGGAGAGGGAGAGGGAGAGGGAGAGGGGGGAGAGGGAGGGAGGAGAGGGAGGGAGAGGGAGAGGGAGAGGGAGAGGGAGAGGGAGAGGGAGAGGGAGAGGGAGGGGAGAGGGAGAGGGAGAGGGAGAGGGAGAGGGAGAGGAGAGGGAGAGGGAGAGGGAGAGGGAGAGGGAGAGGAGAGGGAGAGGGAGAGAGGGAGAGGGAGAGGGAGAGGGAGAGGGAGAGGGAGAGGGAGAGGGAGAGGGAGGGAGAGGGAGAGGAGAGGGAGAGAGGCCAGTAAATAATCGACATTTAATTTTTGATATTAATTAGTCGTTAGTTCGTTAGCATTTTTACTTTTGGTGTCGGAAGCCAACGTGGTTCAGAATATTTCAAAGCAGGTTGGGACCACCCAGCAAACAGCAACTATGGAAGAATTAAGTGCACAAGAGGTCAAGAAGAAATAAGGAGAAATCAAGAAGAAATGAAGCCAATTAAGACAAGGATTCATAAAAGAAGATTTAAAAAGAGAAATGAATATAAATCAATTAAGAAGAAATAAAGAGAAGTCCAGCAGAAACCAGACAACATATCGAGAAAGTTCAAAAACATATTAAAAAAGCCCTATTAAATTTTTAAGAGACCTTTAAGTCAGTAAACAAAATGTGTCAGTTATTTTAAAATTATTGCTATTTTTTGTTTGTGGCCTTTATTAATTTATAAAACAATAATGTTTTATTTTAAACGGCGAATGATGTTTAAAGAGCATTATTTGTTCATATTTTGGAATAACAAAATGTACCCCAAATACAAAACCTAAAAATGTAAAGAAGAAACTAAACAACAACCTTAAATTCTTTAACCTAAGCACAGTAGTGATATAATATATTTTATGCACATTGTAGGTTTATTACTCAAAAAAAAAAAACTCAAAGAAAGGCAAAGAGGCCTTATACAAATATATATCTATATATACTAACTAGTGTCAGTAAATACGAAAAATAAAAGTGTAGGAATCCTATGCCTTATTACATGTAGATGTGGTAATGCATTTCCGTGCTGCCACTTCACGTTACTTACATTTTAATTAGTCAAATTAGTCGTATTAAGTTTTTTATTATTATTTTTATTATATATCATAAAAAAAGGTTATCGATTAATTAGGCATCAATTAGCGGCAGAAAGCATAAGAAGTTGTAGAGATGCTGATTAATCGAATTCAAGTTTAAGTGTTAATACTAAAATGTGTGATTGTTTACCAAAGCCATAAAGTTAAATTGCCATGAGAATAATTTTCAACACGTGGTAATCTTATTATCATACCAAAAACAACTATGTAATATAAGGGCCAAGTTCATATTCAAGAATTTCGATCTCTTAAAGTACTGAGATCTAAAATTAGACTAGTTCTTTTTCTACTAGCAAATTTTTTACTGATCTGTCTGTATTAAGGGGTTATGTCACTGTAGAGTTTTCAAAACATCGATTTTTTTGATTAAAATATTTACTTTAACGCTTCTTAAATGAAGGGCAAAAAGAATTAAACCTAAAAAAAATTCTTTTAAATTTCGCGCTTTTTTTGCAGCGCGTCAGTCGTCTTCAATATGCGTTAAGTACGCGCCTGCTCAATAAATACGGGTTAACTGCTTACCTATCGTTTTTTTCTTGTTTTTGATACACTACTAGATGTTGTTAAATGTCTGTTAAAGTTTTCATTTGTCCATTGTGTTTTATTTATCGTGTCTGTTTATTAAACGTCAAATTTTGGTAATCAATTCTTTAAAAAGCTATAACTGGAAAATGAATTAACGGATTTCAACGAGTGTTTCATATTTGGAAAGCTCATTTCATGTAGATTTTATAGGTTATACTTTTATGAGTATACGGGGCCAACAAATACCAAAAACGTAGCTGATTTAGAAATCCTAAATATAGGTTAAATTATTAAACGCCAAAGGGACCATATGTATGTGTTTTGTTTTAAAAATGGCCAAGTTGAAGTTTGTGTCAATATCTCGAAACGATTTCTACCGTTAATCGATTTATGCTGTTTAAGTGCTTATTCAGCAAAAATGCGTCGTTATTATGGCATTAGGTCTGAATGGTAGGAATTCCCAACAACGTCTTAAAGTTTTAAACATTTTTAAACATAAATTAGGGTATTTGGTGTTGTAGGTACACCAGCTGCAGCTAAAAAACTATTGAAGATTGAGAAAAACGTTTTCAAATCCTTTTTTGTTCTTTATGAAAAAAAACAAAATGGCTTTCTAAATTAAAATTTGTCAATTAGAACTGGAGATATTGCAAAATTAATGTAAAAATATTGCAAAATAACGATTTTTCCTAACTTTTTCGTCATAACTTGGCTTCTATTCAACGTAGAAAGTCCCACAGTCGCTCGTTTTAAACTTAAGGTCTAAGCTTTGAAATGAGACATGATAGACCCCCTAAATATTATTAGAAAAAGTTACATCCTCCTCAACGGATTATATTTCACAAAAAAAGCAGTGTAATTTGTTTATAAGCATTTTAACGAATATTTTGAGACTATTGTGGTGGCCCCTCTTTTGTGGAGGCCGTGGGGCAGTGGCACGGCCTGCCCTCCCCAAATCCGGGCCCGGTTAAATGTATGTTAATGTATTAAAAAATAGAAGTCCAAAGTCATTCCAAGTAAAATCAAATATGCTTCAAACGAAATTATCTTAAAATAGAAAAAAATATTTTTTATACATAATTGTTAAATTTCGTTTTTCTATCTCTAAAAATAAAAAAAATATGGCGTTCTCTCTGACATGACCGGTATAAAAACAAAAAAATAAGTCACATGACACATGTCACATTGTGCTACAACTGGACTATTGGCAGGGAGCGGAGTGTATGGTGGGGACAGCTGAATCGATTGCAGCGCTCACTGGTCAAATTTTCGTTAATTCATGCTTGATTTAAATGTAAACAATAAGATAAAAATATTAAAAATGGTGCATAATAGCTGTTGTGTACTGCAAATTTTATACATTTCCAACTGCTAGTTGGAAATTAAAAAAAGGAAAAATGCACGCAGACAAAAGGTGTTGCTTAGCCGCACGAATTTCGGATTTCGGGCTTAACAAACAACTTACGAACTTGCCGTAACAAAAAGAAAATCTTACTCGTTTCTTGACGTGTACCATTTGTTCCTGTGTTTTCCTGAAGTTATTTAATGATTTGCGAGTTTTAAAAAGAAAAAGGTTCTTTTTAATAGACTAAGTAGTCAAGGAGTGTCTGCAGAATTGACATTGGTATCTGTGTAGTCTTCTGTGATTATGAATAGAGAAAATGACTATAAAGCCTTTAAGTAAGTAAAGTATATATTAGTGTTAAATATATCGGAAAAGTCCTAGACTCGTAAGTTTGTCAGGTAATTTTTTACTTATTGGGCCAATTGCGGATTTTTGTTTGACACAACCTCAAAATTGCATAAACATGCCTAAAATTCCGCTGATTTTCACCCAGGAGATTTAACCAGAAATTATTTCATCATTTATAATGTTATCCAACAGTAATTTACAGTGCTGACCAGGTTTAAAAATATTTATTTACTAAAAATAAATAAATTTTATAAATATTCTTGCACCTCTCCCACGGCTTTCAAGCGTGATTTTTTGCAGCCGTCAGATGTCGTTTTCATCGGGCACCGTGCCAATAGAGTGGATAATCTAATTCTTTAAACCTGCAGCGCCAAATTCTTCGTAGCCTTGGTTGCTTATAAAGCATTGAGTGCAATGCTATATAGTCCCTAAATCTTCAAGATGTGCTGTATGGTACTTTTCACAATAATTCCTTGTTTCTCGTACCTGCTATTGTTAGTCGTAAAACTCAATATACTTTGGGTACCCGCATGTATTGTACCTGCTTTTTGATATATTATGTAGGTTATGGGCAAATTGCAGGTGTTGAATATAAAGCAGAGTCTTTTTGTCTTAGTTCTTAGTGTTATTGAGCATCCAAAATAGCTAACCTAAACTATTAATACTAGTAGGTAATCAAGACCTGTACCCTTTCAAGAGGTGCGGTGCCTACACAATAGATATTTGTCAGGCAATCTATTTATGGTTTGGTTTTTCCACTGAGGGTTGAAATTTAAATTTTATTGCGGTCAAGAAATCAACGAATTATTGTAAAACGTACCATACTTCCTTGTATGTCATACGTCTTTTCTCTTTGACGATTTTCTAAACAACGTCAATATTCATTTGAGTCAAAAGCGTAAAATCTTTTTTTTCAGCAATTTATAGCAATATAGAAGCTTTTCGTATCCATCCTATTAACCTCATCATTATGCAGAAAGGATAACAACTATTAACTTTGCAAAATTAATTCTTTAATTTGACTAATATGACAGATGTATGTTATTATAAAAAACATAAATAATTATCATTTCATTTATCCTCCTTTTTCAGATTTCATTCAAATCTACGTTAATATAAAGTCAAGAAAAACAAACTATAATGAGCTGCTCCTGACTAAAGTGAGTGACTCGGAGTGGCTGCCACAACAAATTGATGCAAAACAGTGGAATTTATCAGAACGATCTGAATAAATCATTTGAGTAATGGAAGTTTTATGCACACATGCGGGGCAATTATCCCTAATTATATTTTATACACAACTTTTACAATTTAAATAATGGAAATAAAAAAGTTACCATAAAACATCGAAAATGCATTTTAATTAAATTATATAAATATGCAAGTAAAGCAACTCGCCTCGGGCAGATATTGTTTTTATTTAGATAAAATCTTTTTCTGGTGGAGATTCCAACAATAATTTTGAGGGATATAGACCAATTCTTATCTGTAATAAAATAGAAGTTGTTCGATGTAAGAGGAGGCAGGCATGTTTGCTGGAACCCCTTCAAAAAGATCAAAAAGAAAGTCTAGGTCCCGGGGTATAACGAACTGAGCCTGCTTAGCCCTATTGACTTTTATAAACTTGCAGATCGCCTGCAACAAAAAAGAAGAAAAACCCTCCCAAAAAACCCATAAAATCAAGAACACTAATCTACGTTTCGATGGCAAGTCGGCCACCGTTGTCGGGATGAAAAGTAAAAAAAAAATTTACCTAATTTTAAAAAATTTTTGAATAAAAAGTTAAGAAATTTTAAAAGCTTTTATACTATTTATGACGTTTTGTCATAAATGACATATTAGTTTATTTGACTGGTAAATTTACAATTTTTAAAAAGACAAAAAAGATGATGTGGTGTGTTAATTGATTTTGGGTTTACCTGAACATTACTTAGCATTAAGCATAGGTAATTATGTATTATCTAAATTAACAGATATTGATATTTAATATTCGTACTATATTTAAAACACAAAACACTATTAGATCTCAAGTAACAAAAACAAAACTATACAATATAAGCAAAAACACAAGGAATGTAATTTATAAGATCCTTTGTGAAGATAATAAATTTAATATAGGTGAAACTTCCAGACCATTAGCCAAACGCATAAAAGGGCGTATAACATACATTAAATACACATAATTCCACAAATCAAAAATCCGTCAACACGCATTTGATAACAATCCATCATGTTAAACTGGAATGTTTCTAGTTTTATAACAAAGGAAACTTGTTCAAATAAACGTAAAATAAAAGAAAGTGCATTTATATTATTAAATAAAGATAAATGTCTAGCATCAATATCTATTAATTTAAATAATACATGAAAGATGCACGTTTTAAGGAATTTTGCTTGTAAGAAAAATTAATAAAGAGTAGATTTATAAATAAAAGTTAAACTCCACTCACCAATTTTTTGTCTTTTAAAATTTAAATATACCATGGTGCCAGAGATGCTGAAGTAATTTGAGGTAGATTTAAAATCAGTTAACACACCACATCACCTTTTTTGTCTTTTAAAAATTGTAAATATACCAGTCAAATAAACGTCATAATAGTATAAAAGCTTTTAGAATTTTTAATCCAAAATTTCTTAAAATTTAGTTTAAATTTCTTTTTTGACTTTTCATCTTGACAATGGTGGCCGACTTGCCACCGAATATAGATTAGTGTTCTTGATTTCTTGGGGACCTGGACCGAAGTGGTCCCATTTTCCAAAAAATTGTTAGGCGAGTAATTCCAAAGAAAACATACTGAAATCTGGAACATTTGTTAAATAGAAAAGTTGTAAAAAATGATAAAAAAATCTATCTATTTTTATTACTTAAATTGCCCATATTTTTGTAAGTGTTGATCGGGACAAAAAAAATGTGGAAAAAAAGTTTCCTTACTTAATTTCCTACAAGAAACGATTAATTAGAAATTGCAAATTATATTAAGTTTGTTGCAAAATAGCAATAAACAAATAAACATGGCAAAAATGTGGTTTTTACATGGATTTTTTTGACTTTTAGATTTCTCTGAGGGCATAAAGATATTTGGTCACGCTTTATGCTATGTTGAAACCTCATGATAAATTTCGTTGAAAACCATCCAATAGTTTTTGCTCGATTATTTTTCAATGAAATTTCTTTTTAAAAAATGTATGTAATGTAAAATTTTGAAAATTAGTTAAAGTTCAGAATATTGAACTAGACATCTGAATTTTTTTTTGACTTTTAGATTTCTCTGAGGGACTTCATATTTGGCCACTTGATGCTATGTTGAAACATTAATATAATAAAGAAATGTTTCTTTTTTAACAAGTACTAACGTACCGTGAGTGTCTTATGTGTGGTAAAAGGAAGTTTGTTCACACGGGACTTAAATATTTGGAGATTGGGAGGAGAATTAAAACTTCTGCGGGCAGCAGAGTCGTGGACAGTCATATGATAATGCTGCGAATATGTCTGGCATGTATGTACAATGGCTAGCAGACAAAAATTCGAAACCAAGCATCTTTCGCTGTTACCGTGCCTTGTTCTGCCCATTTATTGAATTTAGTGGCAACTGCGGTTGCTGAATCCTGTACAGAAGCTTGTCGCTTATTCCTGATGCTGTAAGCTCGGCAAAACGCTGGCAAAAATGAATGAGTAAAATTAGAAAAAAAAAACCAAAAAGAGTGAATATGACACGTTGGTCAGCTAGATAGGATACGTGTAAAAGTTTGCAAGATTCTTGGCACGAAGTTTTTAAAACTTTGGAATCAATCAAGAATAATTGTACCAAAAAGACTGTAAGGATTTTTTCGCGACATACCGTTTTTAACTACTGGTTGATAGCAGTCCTTCCCCTGACCATTCTAATCGTGTTTAACCCGCTTATCCTCCGTGTGTCAACTTACCTACTAATTGTTTAATACACTTTTATGTTTAAATCCATGTAAGGTCTTTAAAGAATTAAGAAAGATAAGATATAAACCAAACTTTCCATTCAATAAGAATTAGCTGTTTCCAAGTCAACTGTAACAAGTAAATATTTTTCTCTATGATTTAAATATAATTGCACTAATTCATCCAATGGGAGTTACCTAGTTAGATCGAAAAATCTGAAATCCAAATAGTCGTTAAACCATAGCAAAAAACATCGCAAGAACCAAAACAATAGACAAGCCGCGAATCCTCTATTATTTTAATTTGACACTTGACATAACCATTATGAACGCTTCTCCCGACTAGTGGCGATAGCGGTGGATACTGTACAAAGTAATGACTTAATACTGACGTCATAACACCTTTTCCACGTTACCGCTTCTCGCTAAAATAAACAGGTAGGTTAACTGTCCTAACAATTTTCAACTCGGTATGTCGCCAAAATTTGTATTTGTATCGCGACAAGAAGCGGCGGAAATACTTTGTAATTTGGAAAAACTGAAAACGGCAGTAATGGTTGTTGTGTGGAATGTTTTTTAGAAAAAACCAACGAAGTGGACGTTCAAAATCAGGCTTCCACTGTAGTTTGGTCACTGTTGCTAATCTTTACGAGTCACTCCGTAAGTTTTTCATAGCTGAATAAGAGAATTTCAAGTATTTCAAAGAAAAGTCGATGGAATTAGACGAATCAAAACAATATACTACAGAGATCGGAAAAAGACAACCAAAAAGAAAAAAAGACTTGATGAAACATCCGAAGAAGGTGTTCGAATGACCGCAAGTGAAATTTTTAGGGTTAACACGTTTCTCGTCCTTATAGATTGACTCGTGTTTAAATTAGACAAACGGCAGTAAGCTTACAATGGAGAAGTTTTTTTTTAACCAAAATAAGTGAGTTGTTACTTGTTACCATCGACTCTGACAAAAAAAGCCATTTCCTTGGAAAAATGTATCCCAATAGTTTAGAAACTGACTTAGTTAGGGATGCATACACTTTCAATGTAACCTTCTTTCTGAAATAATTTCGATAAAACCAGATTCTGGACCATTAAAAAAGTCTATCTTCTTTCTGCGAAAACAGAATTTGCAAAACATTAATCCAAATTTGGATATAGCACTTCGCATGGCTTTATACACACCAGCGACAATTTGTTCGGGTGAGAGAAGCTTTTCTTGTCTAAAGCGGGTAAAAAACTATCTACAATCGATTTTAGGCCAAAAAAAGTTAAAGGCTTTTTTTATGCATAAAGTCAAAACTAATAAACAAGATTTCATTCGACGATATAATTGATGATTTTGCGAATTTAAAATGTCGCAAATAGGTTATGTAAGACTTTCATAACTTATTGTCATCATTAACCGGATTGTTAGCAGAAAATTGAATAAAGATACTGTTCGTATTGTTTTTCAAACTGTGCAATAAAAAAAATAACAACGTTTACTAAATGAATATTATTTTGTGTTAGCTGTGTTCAGGGTCGCCGCCAGAAAAAATGTAGAGGGGGTCAAAAAGCTTAGGTTAATTTACTTACTTACTCACTTACTCCGTAGCACTACAACCCAGGGTGGGTCTTGGCTGCCTTGACTATCTGCCTCCACCTGGAACGGTCATGGGTCATCTCTCTCCATTCTTGCTGGTCTCTCCAAGGACACTCTGCCATTGCCTAGGCCAACAACCTAACCCCGTAAAAAAATTCGCTGTTAAGAAACCGAAACATTTAATTTACTAGCCCAGTATTAATTGAATTAAAAACACAATTAAAAATATCACAACTTTAAATTTTAAATAATAATCACATTCATTTAAATTCCTAGGCGATATTGTAAAATTTAAAGATTCAGACGTGAACTGTTTTATTTTAAGTAATTTTTAAAAAATCAGAGGGGGTCGACGGACCTCCCCTGACCCCCCCTGCCGGCGGTCATGGCTGTGTTCATATTGGTATAAGTATTGCATACCTTACCCCGCCTTATAATTAGAACATAATTAAGCTTTTTTAGCTTAAAAATATACCCAAAAACTATTTTTCGTGTAATCTTCACTAAATCGTGTGTTGTAAAAATCATCTAGAAACTGACACAACAAAATCCTAGTTTCAAATCATGCTAATAACGAGAAGAAGCTGTAAAGAAGACGATATAGCACAAATCATAAAGTTGCAATTTTATTGATAAAATAAATATTATTATGATTGCGAACTAAGATATCGGCTGACTGAAATTTGTAAATCCTCCACTGCTGGCACCACTAACCACGTACATTTAACTACCTTATTTTTTACAGAAAAGGCTTAGTCTATTAGTCTATCATATTATAATACTTTAGCACAAGTTTTATTTAAAAAAATTACGGTGGGTTACAAAGCAAGGTAATTTTTAATTTTGTTCAGGAAGTAAATCGTCTTCAAAAAGGTCAGTCTAGGTTCTTTAAAAATATATCTTATATACATTAATTTTAAAAAGTCTGCTTAAGACACACGCACTAACACGATGTATATGTCAGAATGTATATTATTATTATTATCTTTAAAATAAACGCAAAATTAAAAGTAAAATGAGGTCCACATTAAATTTACATCTTACTACCAACTTTCATTTATTTAAAACAAAAACAACAATAAAAATTAAAATTTCAGACAAGGCATCCCGCCGAGTTAGATTTATTGTTTAAATTAAAATCTTACAGCTTCTCAAACAGAAGCCACATCACCATAATGCCAACATTAAACCATAGTGAATTCCTTCGTTTTGACGGGACATGAATACCTGTTCCAAAAATTGTGCCAATTAATCTTGGCACCGCTTCATTTTCGGGCCAGTTATTTCTTAATTCATGCAAAAATCGGGCAACCGCTGGGTTCATTATTTTGAAACAGTGGCGGAGAAATAATACAAAACCACTTTTAGGTAAACGTAACCAAAAACTACCAAATACAGTAAAACCTAATTGGGATTTCAAGGGACCAAGAATTTTGTACCATTTAAAAAGGTTTTCATTTATCCAGTTTTCCAATTAGACAGGTTTAAAATAGTTGTTGTCTCATTTACAGAGGCCCTCGCTTATAGAGGTCAAAATGTATCGTTATTCCATTAACCACTTACATATTAAAAACCTATTAAATATTCTGCGCAAAAATTAATAAAATATTTCACTTATTGAGCTACAGAGCCCCATTTATATAGGTTAACATCGAAAAAAATCCTAGAAACCAAATTTTATTTACCCAGGTTCGAAAAGTCCCATTAACAGAGGTAATTCGATAAAGAAGTGCCTTATCCAGGTCCCACTTAACCAGGTTTCACTGTATTACTAAACATTATTCCAGGGTCCTTTAGAAACAATTAAAGACCACATGTGAAGTCTTTTCGAGAACGCTTACTACCCTAAAAAGCACTTTCCTAACAAACACTTTTAATTTATTATTCCTTTTTTACGGAATATTACGTGTCTGAAACTATTGGGATTAAAATCACGGTTATAAACCTCTATTATGTGTCAATTATGTCTTGATGTAAATTAATTTTTTAATCTTGTTTCTTAAAATTTAATTATTGATGGCAATTTGTTTGCTAAGTGGTTTTATTACTAAGCACTACCAAAAAAAAAAAAAACTAAAATAGAAAATACAGGACGCTCCAAAACATTATGTGCATATTAAAGAGTGTGATTGAACAAATTATTTTAAGAAAAAACCTTCTATTAACATATGTCCTCCAAGACCACAGGGGGTTAAAGTTTTGATATTTTTTGACACTCCTGTACCTTTTTGTAATTTGACACACAGCCACAAAAACTCAAGCTTTAATCAAGAGTTAAGTAAACTAATTAGTGCACCATTGTTTCATATAATTAATTTTTAATAAACACTGTATATCATATTCTTAATTATTGTGCGCTTTATTATATAGAATGTAAACGAAGCTGTATTAATGTGCTTTCACTCTTATATAGATACACCTGATTTGGAAAGCTTTTTGTCTTTATTGCAATATAAAGTAGTATGTATAATACCTCCATTTTTATTGAATGTATCAAACGTTAAGTAATGCGTTAAAGTGAGCTTTTTATCCCTGTGTATTTGGTTTTAAAATTCGGAAACCAATTTTGTTATAGCGGCTCTACACTCGCTCCCGAATCGCGTCTGCAAATTTTGGCCCTTTACAGTCGCCGTTCACGGTCACGTTCATTGTTTCCCTCTGTCGCGGGTCCAAAAAGGCGACATCGCGTGGGGGATGAGAGAGGCGCGAACGCCAAGCCGCGAAACCATCCACACTCGCGTTTCACGACTTCCGCGGGCTTTCGGGCCGGTAGTGTAGATCCGTCTTTAGTTAATGGTCTTTTAAACTTAAAACTCTGATTAATTTTTTGGAAATTTTTACTTATTATTTTAGATGATTTCTATTTAAATAAAATTTATTTTAAATAATACTTTTCAACGTTTCTTTTAAGGTGTTAGACAATGTAATGGTTTCAATAACACTAGAATCTTGGACTTCCATTGTCTTTTTTGTTAATTGTTACAAACGTTTCGATTAGTGTTATCCCCAAATTTTCAAGTGATAACTAAAAACTATTCCTAAAAGCTACGACTTATATACTACTTTCCCTTGTTCACCAAAACTTGTCCGACTTTTCACGGTTCAGTAACGGCTGCCAGATATTCAAACATCGATGCTAGGCTTGCTAAATACATTTTTGTTTTTAAAATTATTACAGCTTCTTTGAATTTTCTTTTCTTTCCGGGGTTTCATTAAAATGTTTTTCCCGGCCTTTATGGGTTTTGTTTTGACCAAGCGTTTGGCAATCTCTGACTTCGACGTTTCACCTCGTTCCGTATGTTTTTTGTGTTCTTTAACTCTAATTGTGTTCTCTTTGTTTCCCGATGTATACCCCCCCCCATTCCGGGCAATTTGGTAGATGTCCTTATTTAAAACATTGTTGTCCGGTCTCGTCTTAGTAAGAATACTTCTTAGGAGTTTGGGATTTAAACGCCGTTTTAATATTATACTTATTTGGATTCTGCGAATCTTTTCCGAAGTTCCTTTAATATATGGAATATTGTCATAAATATTTGGCCCCAGTCGGTCCGGTTTTCAAATTAGAGTTTCTTGTCTTATTTTGATTTTTCCCCGATTGTTTCCTTTATTAGCCTCTCACTATATCCGTTCTGCTTAAGACCCCTAGTTATGTTATCCATTTCCTCCTGCGGTGATTCCCTTACACAAAGGTCACTGCACGATTATATAAAGTACGTAAACTCCCTGTTTGGTTTCGTTAGAGTGGTTAGAATTCTGGTGTTTTGTCCGGGGTTTGGGAGGCTTTGTGTATACCGAGGTTTGAATATGACCATTATTTTTGTTTGACTAGAACGTCGAGGAAAGGTGGGGGGTGGTTTCGCTCCTTCTCCATTGTGAATTTAATACAAGGTCGGAGGAATTTTAAAATTTTTTTAAAAAACCTTCCCCTTCTTCGTCATTACCTGTCCTTTTAATAAAATGACGAAAAACAAAGGGTTTTTTAAAACATCTTAATTGCCTCCATTTTTTCAAAAGGGGGAAGGGAAAATTTCCCCCCTTTTTTTCGACGTTCTAGTAAAAAGAAATAAGGGGGATATTCAAACCTCCATTCCAAACCCCACCCACCGGGTTTTCCCAAAAAATCAAAAACTCGGGGCTTTTATATAATCGTGCATGCCCATGTAACAGTGGGGCCGAGGGAAAAAAAACAAAATAAAAAATAGGTGAGGGTTAAAAAAAAACAATCAAAAATTTAAAAAAGAAAGAAATTAAATTTAACCGAAACTGCCCCAAAAATTTTTTTTAAAATTCCCCTATTATATTAAAAAACTTGGAAAAAATTCCCAAATCGCGAATAATTAATTTAAAACGGCTTTAAAACCCAAACTACTCTAAGAAGTATTCAAAAGGCAAAATGTTTCAAAAAAGGGCTGTTTTCCCCAAATTCCCCGGGGTGTGGGAAAATGGGGAAAAAAGGAATTAAAAACCAAAAAAAAGGGGGGGTAAAAAGTCAAAATGGGGGCCCCGGTCAAAACAAAAAACCCCCATACAAGGGGGAAAAAAAAAACTATTTATAAAGCCCACAAAAAAATTCAAAAACTGTAATTTTAAACAAAAAAAAATGTTTTTAAAGCCTAACGGCGGGGCCCCTTATCCAAAATCCGGGGGAAAAAAGGGAAAAATTTTATAAGTCGTAGTTTTTGGGTATTTTTTTTTTTCACATAAAAAAAGGTTGGGAAAATAAAAATTGTGTAAAAATTAACAAATAAAGACAAGGGGGGCCCAAAATTTTGTGTTTTAAAATTTTTTTTAACTTTTACTAAATTTGGGAAAAATTTAAATTGTAAGGGAAAAAGGAAATTTAATGTTGCAAAATCAAAAAAGGATAACTTGTTGGGCAATAGTTTGTAAAATTATAAAATGGGCCTTTTTTTTCCTTTAAAGGGGGAAAAACATTTAAAATTTTAAAGTAATTTGATCGGGGATGCTGTTAATGGGGCTTCTTAAACGATTGAAAAACAAACACAAAGTTTTTTAAACCTTAGCGAAGCATTTTTAAAAAAAAGTCTGAAAAACCGCCAATATTAAGCATAGTTTTAATTTTAAATTGTAGTTTAATTATTTTGCAATTATATTTTGGATAACTTAGCGTATACCTGTAATTGTTTGATTTTAATGTAATAAACAGATTATTAAACTTCAAATTTCATTCTACAATTTGTATATTTTTGATATCCATATATGAAAAGTGTGAAAAACAGCTCCGAACATTGCACTGAAACCAGCCAGGAGAAATGTCAAGCAACTCGCCGTATCCCCCCCCCAATCACTCTACTAACTACATTCGATATTGCTTAACTTCGCTGATCTGGTGAGAAGCTGTGTTTCAGCGCAGCCAATGACTCTGTACTTTTTTTTAATAAAAAATTGTACCACTAAACGTGACTAAACCCTGTAAGGTTCAAACTCTCGTCGCATTAGATGAGATATGTGGCCAGGTGCGAATTTCAACGAACTTGTTCACGCCGGGAAGGGTCTAAATATTGTATACTCGTTAGTACTAAGTCTTTTGCATTTTATTTAAATAGATAATTTTATTTAAACCTTACTTAGTACGTCCCTGACCGAAATAATGTTCCTTATCAATATATGCAGATTAAGCTGCTTGTTTTTTGAAGTAGTTGATAAAAAGTAAAAGGTACCGAAGATATAAAAAGCTATTTCGATGTCAGTGTCGGGTCCATTTCAAAAGGCATACTCATCACAGTCCCCTTTTGAATATTACTTTGTATGTTTTTTCTTTATTTTATCATAAACGAAGAACCCAACAAAACAAAGAGGATTTTAAAAGAAACTGGCTATTACGTTGGTTTTTATAGTGATTTTTACTATTTCTTGGCTTAGTTTCTTAAATGTTGTCTTTTCTAAACCAAGTTATGTTTTCCTTCATTTTCTTTTCTTTTAGGTTTGCTTTTGCAAATTCAAACGATAATATTTCTAAGGGAAAACAAAATATGTTAGGAACTCTTTCTGAATGAATCAGTTCAACAACGAGTTATTTTTTCATAAATATTTTGTCATAAATTGCAATTGAATTTTCTTATATTAACTATAATAACAAAAATATTTTATTTACCATATTATTTGGTGTTTCTTGGAATATTAACTGAATATGCATAGTCATTTGGCTGTTATTTATAATTTCTAAGATAGTCTCATCAATGATAAGATAATAATCCCTTTGCACGGATGTCTACGATCATTTTCAAATAACACCAACAAGGTCAAAAAATTAAAATATATGGTATAAATGTCTTGGTGAATCCGTTTTCCATGTTCGTCATTGGAATCCCCAAATTTTTGAGTAAATTTTTAAAGACATTTTACATCTCATTTTCTTTTTTGTGCAGTTCATTTAAAATATCTTTATAATAAATAGCTTTAGTTTTTCCAGATAATTTTTAACAAGTCATTTAAAGGCACTTCAAGCTCGTGATTCTATTTTATTTAGCATATATCAAAAATTTTATCTTTATTAATTTCCAAATATGTGCACACACAAATAAACCCTCTTTATTTTGCTTTGCTTCCGGAAATTTCTGTTTCAGATACAAAAACCCTGTTATATTTTTATCCATCCTTTAACAAAACTCTGTTAATCCTAATTTTATATGCAAAGTGGCCACTTCTGTACAGGGTTGTCCAACGAAGGGTAAACACCCTCGTAATTTCTTTATTTCAAAAGATATTGAAAAACGGTTTATACAAAAGTTGTAGGAATTTTAGAGGAGAATATGAGCAGTTTGCCATGAAAACAATTGAACATCTAATAAAAAAGTTATACGAAAAAATATGGTTATCTTCCTTATTTTAAATGGAACACCCGGTATATTATGTGATTTTAGGATTCTCTAGAAAATTCCAAACCTTTTTCATATAGGGTGTTACATGTCTAAAGTTAAAAGTTTCGGAGCAATGGACAATTGAAAATCAGTAAAATGTCTTATAGCTTATTCTATTAAATAGGCTGAAATGCAAAAAATGTCAACAATGGGACACGTGCTCCAACAGTGGCGTTTGGTTGCCGTGCAGCGAGTGGATCAAACAGTCGTCAAACTTTTGATAGTTTACTTGTCAAAGAATATTCTTCTACTATAACTATTTGTTAAAATGAACAGAAACACGCGTTACTCAAAAGACGAAATGATAGATATGGTGAATACGTTGGCGAGGAATGTGTATCAGTTGAGACGTCAAACGACAGTATCTAAACATGTATCCCGACAGGCGGCAACCAAGTTTGAGAACGTTGAAAAAATTAGGAGACCGATTCAGGAGACCGGAAATGTAGGTTATAAGAACAGATTTGTTATTAATAAGCCTGTTCTCAATGAGGAAAATCAGCTACGAGTTTTGCTTTCCGTTCATGAGAATCCATCCAAAGTACCAATTTCTCGGGCGAAGCCCTTGGTATGTCTTACACATCTGTGAAGAGAATTTTACAAAATCACAAAGTGCATCCCTATCGCATTTCGTATCACCAGAAGCTACTACCTGGTGATAAAGAAAAAAGAGCAGATTTTTGTTCTTGGGCTATAGAGAAAATTGACCAAAACCATGACTTTTTTAAAAACGTGTTATTCACCGATGAATCTACGTTTAAAAGTGATCGTACTATGAACCGACATAATATAAGGTACTACAGTCAACAAAATCCTAATTGGAGAGGGAAATTATGAAACAAGGAAGATGGTCAGTGAACGTATGGGGTGGAATTATAGATAACTCTGTTGTTGGCCCATATTTTTCGAGGGTACTTTAACTGGTAACAAATATTTAAACTTCTTAAGAGAATCGTTGCCGACATTATTGAAAATGTAAACCTTCAAGTTAGAAGAAATATGTGGTTCCAACATGACGGGGCCCGCCGCATAGCACACGTGATGTCACTTTTTTCTGACTGAACGTCATGGGTCGAAATGGATAGGAAACTGGGGAAATCCATGGTATGAAAATAGGGAAGACGACGGACCGATTCTCTGGCCTCCTAGGTCCCCGGACCTCAGCCCATTGGATTACTTTCTGTGGGGATTCATCGACAATTTCGTGAATGCTACGCCTTGTGAAAGTCCAAATGAAATGAAAGAGAGGATACAAGAGTCTTTTAGAGCTGTCAATCATGATATGCTACACAACACGTCAGAGAACTTTATAGAGCGCATGCATATGTGTTTAGCCGCTGAAGGAGGTATTTTCGAATCCTAGATTACGTTAATGGATTACTAAATGTTAGATGTTTTTGTTATGCAAATAAATGTTTTTTTTTTGTTATTTAATTATTTTGCATTTCAGCCTATTTAATAGAATAAGTTATAAGACATTTTACTGATTTTCAATTGTTCATTGCTCCGAAACTTTTAACTTTAGACATGTAACACCCTATATGAAAAAGGTTTAGAATTTTCTAGAGAATCCAAAAATCACATAATATACCGGGTGTTCCATTTAAAATAAGGAAGATAACCATATTTTTTTCGTATAACTTTTTTATTAGATGTTTAATTGTTTTCATGGCAAACTGCTCATATTCTCCTCTAAAATTCCTACAACTTTTGTATAAACCGTTTTTCAATATCTTTTGAAATAAAGAATTACGAGGGTGTTTACCCTTCGTTGGACAACCCTGTACATATGACTTATAAGAAATTTTACGTATTTGTAAATTATATAAAAATGCATGTAACAGAATATCCGATTATAGCCGAGAAAATTTACGGAGTCGGGTTTATAGGGATTTTCTGTTATAGACAAGACAGTTTCATCAAATGCTTACTGTGTAAAGCGCCATTTTAAAATCTGCCGGGTAAATAAAGAACTTGTTTTAGTTTTATGTAATAAGTAAAAGATTTTTTATTGATATCTTGTGAGGGAATTCGTTTCTTTTGCCATGAATTGCTTTGTGTGTCCCGACTATTATGTTAAAAATATTTGTTAATATTTTATATGAAACAGAAGCATCTATTGGGAAAGGATTAAATAAATCATTATCCGAAAATTTTCTTTTAAAGATTGTGGGTTTTCCTTAACAAATAGGAATATGATTAATTTAAAAAAGGAAAATAATTAATACCTAATAGATAATTTACCTAAGCTCGCATAGACAATCCAGTTTACGTTATTAACTGATAATAATTGTCCCTGTAACACGTAATTTATTTAATATCTTATTTAAAATACCTATATATGTCGTTAAAATTGTTTTAGCTATTTTTATTATAATTGTCGTAATTATGGGGGTACAAATACAACTTCATTTAGATCTAATAGTACTAAAGAATTAGAAGTAATACTCATAAATAGAGGTGTAAGAACCTGCTTCTGACGTCAGGTTAATTAGTAGTAGCAGTTAGGCAGATGATAATCGACTTAATAACTTAATATAACAACATATATTTGTTTCTTGTTGTTAACTTTAGGACTGCATAAGAATGAACAGATAAAATTAGAAGTTTGGGGCTTGAAAAGGAAGCAAGGAAGTATCACTTTTAAATATTTTAGAGGGAACCGTAAAAATACTTATAAAAGAGCCAGGCATTAAACGATAGTCTTGTGCTACAAAGTGAAGTTAAGAAATTTGCATGTAAGCATGTTTTTTGAATGTGTTAGACACAAGGTTAAGAAAATTGTTAGAGTGCGGAAAAACTATGGATGGTATCGAAAATTTGACATTTTTAATTTTTTTTTAATTATTCTATTTTTATTACACTTTTAAAACAAGAATATTTGACAATTTAAAAAAATAAAAATAAATTTAACAAGTTTTTAAAAAATAAAAAAGTAATTAAAAAAAAATTAACTGTTTTATTTTCAATAAACATTAGGAAAAAACAAAGTTTTTAAAAAAAAAATATTTTATAAACATTTCAAGCAAAAACAAAAAAACATTAAAATTTTAAGCCTTTTAAATTGAATTTACTTTAAGAAAATCATATTATTTAATATTTATTTAGTTATATTTTTTAACGCGCCGAAAGTAAAATATTTCGAAAAAAAAATTGATAAAACAATTCTTAGATTTACTTAACAATTACCGAAACTTGGCTTGCTGGCTTACTACCAGGCACCTAGATAACCAAGGTTTTTTTTAATCAAAATTAGGTTAGTTGTTGATTTTGGTTATTAAAGGTATCGTAATTTTTTTAGCAATAGTGTTGTAAAACTATACCCCCTGCTCCCTTTTCGATGAAGTAGTAGCCAATTTGCAGCATTGTCATATAAAAATAAATGACACAGTGACCATTGGCTCCTGAATAATCGAAATAAACGAGTTTTTTAAGCGATCCCAAATGTTCCGCACTCTGCATTATAAATTCAGCATCGAGTAAAATTTCACGCCCAAGTTGATAGTTTTATGTTAATTAGCATTTAGTAAAATTATCCAAGAGTAAGTTTTTATAAATACCTAATAGATGAAAAATTGTGTGTTGGCATAGGCGTTATCAAACGAATACACATGATATGTTGAATTATGGTGATCGACTGTTTTTTTTAAATTTTGATGTCCTATTTTAGAGCTCATTATCGCCTTAACATTTAATTATGTTTTATTGTAATCAAATTTAATTAGACAATATATATTTGGATCGATCTTGACTAAACAGAAAAGTAGTCACCTAAATACTAACTTTCCATTATTCCATTTTTGCAATCTGGTCAAGTAGTTGCGTTTTCTTTGCCATATCATTTGTTTTATGGGATAAGATTCAAGATTTTAATCATTTCAGTTGTTTGTGGTACTTCGCCAGGATACAAAACGCGGACTATTTTTTTAAGAAGTAAGGTATGTAATAATACAGGGTTCCCAAAAGTAATGGGACACAGAGCAACAGCAAATTCCTTAGGTCGAAATAATGCAATTAACGAAACTTGTCTTATCACAAAGTTGATAATAACTAAGATACAGGGTGTCAAAAGGCATAGCGGAAATTTGGTAATTTTTTGATGTTGCTAGTAGAGGGCCCCGGCTACGGCCTACCCCACTTGTTTTAGATAGCATAACTTTTTTAAAGCTTAGTATATTGACCTGTTAATTAAAAAAGAAGTTACTATAATTCCCGCTGCGTCAAAAATGTACACCTCATTTAGGTCTCTAAAAGCAACATTTTTCGAGATAAACGCACTTTAAAGAACCCCGTAATTTTCCTATGGAAAATGAGTTTCGGCCGATTGTTTTCAAACTTTGCAAAGTAATAGTTTTCAACACGCTGATGAAATGTCGTTTCGGACACAAAACTTGAAAACCCCTCTAACCCCTCCAAAATCACAGCGTGTTAAAAACTGTTACTTTTCAAACAATTGGCCGAAAACCATTTTCCAAAGGAAAGTGCGTTTATCTCGAAAACAGTCGCTGCTAGAGACCTTAATGAGGTATAGATTTTGACGTAGCGCGAATTATAGTAACTATTTTTTACTAAACAGGTCAAGCTAAAAAAAAAGTTATGCCATCTAAAACAAGTGCGGTAGGCCGTAGCTGGCGCCCTTTAATAGCAACATCAAAAGCATGGACGAATTTGAATTTCTCGCCTCAAAGAACCCCCAAATACCCAATTTTGTACCGCTATGTCATTTATTTAAGAAATTATTACGAAAAAACGAAAACAAAATTAAAGGTTTGACACCCTGTATCTTAGTTATTATCAACTTTGTAATAAGGCAAGTTTACGTTAATGGCATTATTTCGCCTTAGGAATCTGTTGTTGCTCTGTGTCCCAAAACTTCTGGGATACCTAGAATAAAGGTTTCTTAATAAATAAAATTAATAAATTAACAAGCATATTTTAAGCATCTGCCCATTTAGCATCTCATGGTTGTCATTCGCTGTTAATACGTTGTTCTGGTCGGTGCACACTAATTCGTTCCGCAGATATGTCATTCCTTTGCTACTTTGCTCCCGAGGCTATATGTAGTTCGCTCCCGCCTTTAAAAACTCAAGAATGATAATAGGTATCGTGAATAAAACCTTATATATAATACGATTTTTTTTTTTTGGCATAAACCTATAAGAAATACATTTTACAACATACATGCTTTCATACTTTTTCGGTTCCTGAGCTCGCATTTTATATATGTATCAATTTGAATGTTTTTAACACTTCCAAAAATTAAATATATTTGGATGTGGTTAGTTGTGGTTAGCAATTATATTTTTTTGGATCATTTTTAACAAACTGTTCTTTTTCATTTGTTATCCTTGTACGGTGGCAGGTATAATTACTTCTAAAATTTTTAACGGAGCGAACTCGCCCCGACCTTTTTATTCAAATGATGATATTCTGACCATGAGCGAAGTATACCCGTTCTGGTTTTTAGGTGTTTATATATCTATATATATATATATATATATATATATATATATATATATATATATATATATATATATATATATATTATTAATTTGCTAATGTGGATATATTTATATCAAGATACTTCTTAACAATGTATATTTATTTGTCTGTCCACGTGATTCTGATGGCTTGAGCTAAAATCATGAAATTTGGCACAGTGGTAGTCTTTAGCAGTGGCTACAATCTAACGAAGCCCGTTTTTGAATTTCGCCTCCGGGACAAAAATAGGAGCAAAAAAGTGTTTTTTTTTTTACCGTTAGCCGTACGGAAGGCGTCTTACGGAGACAGAGGCTACTTAATATTGACTCTCGCCTGGCGGAGACAGGCTTTTCATCTAGTTTTTAATAAAAACATTACACAACAGTTTAGTGATGAATATCAATATTGACGCTTACTGCTAAAAACTTAAATCGGATGTTAGGAACGCCAACATTAAGTTTTTAACTCAAATAATGTACAAACAGCTGCGGCAACAGAAACCATTATGAGCACCGTAACAGCAACGGCAAGGGAACATCAAGTTTATAAATTGCAAGTAATAGCTTCTTAACAATAGGCTAACTGCAATGGTGAAACAACGAAGATTTTCGAGGTTCTTATTGATTAGGTTCTAGAGATCCCAGTTCTTTTTAAATACATGATTTCTTAATGTAATTTTTAACTTTAACCAGGTTTTTTTAGTTATTTATTACCATATTGAACTTAATAGCCAGCATTATTTATATAATTGTGCAATGTTGGTAAATTGTATTTTTCAATTTTAATTACAAAGAGCTGGTTTTCTCATTACAAAAACCATATAACCAAATAAAATAATACAAATACTTTCTATCTATTTTGTTAAATCTTAATTAAAAATATATAAATGTAATTTTTTCATGGTGAAGTAAATTTTCAAAAATCATCATAAATTAGTATTGAAACATGTTCAAATTTCAAAGATAAGAACCCAACGATTTATTAACTGAATTGTAAAACTTCTACCAAACATAAAAACCGAAAATCGAACAATGCTTCACTTTCCTAACAGACTGGAATGCGGCTTCTTTCAAAGGTGTTAAATATGTTGGTTCGAAAGAATATTTAGATACTGTCACCCAACATATAATTTAAATTATGCATATTAGTTACCGAAAAATAGTGGACAAACACCTTTGGATAAACGTGATGGGCACAGAGGCGGGTTTAGTAAATTTCATTTTTTTTCTTTCCAAACAATAATTCTTAGCCTTAAAGGTGTTAGACAATGATATAAGTAACACTAAAATGTCGGACTTCCATTGCCTTTATTTGTTAATAAGTACAAAACGTTTTCGTTTGTGATGTATCTAATTTCGTTTTCAAGTGACAGCTATAAAACTACTCTAAAAACTACGACTTACGAGTATACCGGGTGGTGCATCGTCGGGCGGGATATAGGAAATCCCATGTTATTTTTAATGGGGTTATTAAAGAGCATGCAAATGTACATCCATGGTAAAAACTTTAAATTTTTCGGTTTTACCGCTTGAAAGTTAGATGCTAATATATTTAAAAAAAATGTTACTTTATTATCGCCTCATATTTATGAACAACAATAAAAATGCCGGTTAGTTTTTGCTGTACAATTTTTTAATAATGATAAAGCACTACTAGTCCACAGTACAGGCCCTCCTGGCAAGTTGAATACCACATACTTTATAATTCGTAAGAAACTTCATTTCGACGAGTCTACCACACTTTTCCTTTGCGACTTTTCTCGATTCCTCCGCTTTTCCGCTCGAAAAAGCAATATATTATGGCGATTTCTCAAGGTTCTAAAAAGTCACGACCACAACTTTTTTTTTTAGCTAAAGTTACTGGAAATTTTGTTGACAATGTGAATTTAAACTTGTCCGGGTAAAACTTGCATATACAGTTTTCTT
Organism: Listronotus oregonensis; assembly: GCA_019359885.1. Lineage (NCBI taxonomy): Eukaryota > Metazoa > Arthropoda > Insecta > Coleoptera > Curculionidae > Listronotus > Listronotus oregonensis. The sequence continues at coordinate 56,728 of JAHBCN010001913.1, forward strand.
CTATTTTTGGATTATTTGGCAAAATTTTTTTATAGTCATATTCTAGGGTCCTCAGGGATTGCAAATATACTGTGCGGAGAAGAGAAATTATGTGTTTTAATATTTTTTATTTTGATTTTAAGATTTAAAATTACCATTGATTTTCTCCATATAATGCGAAAACTCCCCTTGATGACAAGAAACGTCAGCGTGCAGTGTTGCCAAATGGAGGTCTGTTTTAATACGTCCCCAAATTTTCACGTCTGAAATATAATTGGGGAAAATAAAAAGCCGCTTTAACAGGAGAGACTATCTGGAAAGATATTCCAGCATATAAGCATGCGCGGTCTTTTTTAATACGTCCCCGAATTTCAGACAAATTTAAAAGTTCTACTCGGTCATGGTTAGTTCTGGTTAGCAAAGCAGCTTTTTATTTTCCCTATTATTTTCCCCAATTATATTTCAGACGTGAAAGTGCGGGAACGTATTAAAAAGACCTCTCCTGCTTTAACTAACCAGAATTAACCATGATCGACCTTTTAGACAAAATCAAACGCCCTTAGTCGGTCATGGTTAGTTTTGGTTAGCATTTCAGACAAATTCAAAAGCCCTAAGTTCTAGTCGGTCATGGTTAGTTCTGGTTAGCAAAGCAGCTTTTTATTTTCCCCAATTATATTTCAGACGTGAAAATGCGGGGACGTATTTAAAAAGGCCGCTCCTGTTTTAACCAACCAGAATTAACCATGACCGACCTTTTAGACAAAATTAAAAGCCCTTAGTCGGTCATGGTTAGTTTTGGTTAGTTGTGGTTAGCACCTTTTTATTTTTCCCAATTAAAGTTCAGACATAAAAGAAATATCAAAAAATTTAAACACAACAGTGCCCAAAATTATTAAATCCGGCAACACTGTTGATACTTATTTTAAATTTGACAGTAGAAAGAATTTATAATTAAAGATATTAGATTTTTAACCTATATATATATATATTTTTATTTAACTTAAAAGTTGTTTTTCCAGATTTTCTGCGTATTTTGTCAATGGATTTTTGTGTGTGTGTGTGTCATGTTTTAGTGAATAATTATTAATCTATACGTTTTTACCCCGCCCAGCACCCCTATTTACTCCAAGGTCCCGTAAGCTTGTTTAATTAAAAAAAATAATAAACGCATAATTTCTCTCCTCCGCCAGTATATTTGCAATCCCTGAGGACCCTAGAATATGACTATATAAAAATTTTGCCAAAAAATTCAAAAATAGGAGAAAACCGTATATGCAAGTGTTACCCTTGTCCGACTTTTCATGTCTACCGCTCGAAACATGCCCAAATGCCGTGGTATTGAAAACCGATCAACACATTGGTAATTTTTGATAAAATTAATTGTAAATAATTTATAAAATACCATTTTATGTTTGTCCGACCAATTTCAAGCCGCATTTTTTCAGTCCGACAGCTGGAAATTGGAATTTTGACGGGGTATAAAAAATTTCAAAATGACAACGTTAATTCACAACTAACTGGTATTTTTATTGTTGTTCATAAATATGAGGCAATAATAAAGTAACAATTTTTAAAAATATATTAGCATCTAACTTTCAAACGGTCTAACCGAAAAATCTAAAGTTTTTAAAATGGACGTAGATTTGCATGCTTTAATACTATAATAATAATATAAAAACAATAATTACGGAAGCCAATAATTGACCCCACTAAAAATTACATGGGATTTCGTTGTTTACCGAAGCTTGGCACTTTTTTTCACGGTTTTACGGCCGCTAGATATACGGGATGTCAATACCAAGTTTGCCAAATATATTCTGCGTGTTTAGAATTACTGCTTCTTCTTTAAATTTTCTTTTTTTTAGTGGGTTTCTTTATAAATATATTTTTTTTCAGACTATTGTGTGCAGTGTTCTTTTGACCATGCATATTTGGCAACCCCCGACATTGACGTTTCACTTTGTTTCCTGTATTTTTTTTATGTTCTTTAACTCTAATTACTAGGCTCCTTCTTGTTATCCAATGAATATTTTTACCTCATTTACAGGAAATTTGGTAATTAAAGTCTTTATTTGAAATACTGTTGTCTGGTCTGGTCTTAGTAAGAATACTTTTTAGAGTAGTTTGGGATTTAAACGACTCTTTCATATCATACTTGTTTGTGATTCTCCGGATCTTTAACATACGGAATTGTTAAGAATGTTTGGTTTAGTCGAGTCTTGTTTAAGTTGGCGTTTTTTGTCTTGTTCTAAAGTTTATCGATCGTATTCTTACTTAGTTTTCACTATAACAGTTCTGCTTAAGATCCCTAGTTAAATGAGTAATTTCTACTAGATTCCTTAGTGTTACACAAGGTTACTGCGCGGTTATATAGGGTGCGTATGACCCCTTGTTTTCGTTGGAGTGGTTGGATTCTCGGTTTAAGTATTGTCCAGATTTTCTGTAGGTATTTAAATCTTTATTATGTCGTTTAATTAGAACGTAGAGAATAGGTGAAGCCGGATTTTGCTTCTTCTCCATTGTAAATTTGATACTAGTTTATTAAAATAATTCCTACATTAAAAAGTCTTCCTTGAGTACTCGTCCTGCTGGGACGGCTTCGGTCATGGTCCCAAGGTTTAATTTCTATGCGTAGGTACACAAATTTGCTTGATACTTACTAACCTGCAGATTGCCTGACACAAAATAAAGTAAAAACACCTTAACATTTAAAAACCTATCACTTTTTTGGTGGCAAGTCTACCACCATTTTTAAGATAAAATTATTAAAAAAGAAATACAAAAACTTTAATAAATCCTTTTTTTAAATTAAAATTCGTATGCTATAAACAGTTTTTTGGTTATAAACAAATTGACTATCTCCGCGAATGTTCAATAAAAAGTTTTGCTGAAAATATAGTTTAGGAGTTTTTAAAAAGACGATTCTTCTGGCATTTATAAATTGTCAAAACACAAGCTATTAAAGTTGGCAGGCGTATACCAGCAAATCTATAAAGAAAACCAAATATCAATTTTTGCACATGATTTGTCTAAAATTTTTGTTTTACATGTTACTAATAAAATAATTTTTGAGCGAAACATGATCTTTTTTTTTTGCGAAATAAATATCTTAGTACGTTTTTTTTGCCTTTTTTTTTTATTTTTTGTTTTTTTGCAACAAAAGCTAAAAATTTTTTACTAACCTTTACTTTTTTTTTTTTTTTTTTTTTTTTTTTTTTTTTTTTTTTTTTTTTTTTTTTTTTTTTTTTTTTTTTTTTTTTTTTTTTTTTTTTTTTTTTTTTTTTTTTTTTTTTTTTTTTTTTTTTTTTTTTTTTTTTTTTTTTTTTTTTTTTTTTTTTTTTTTTTTTTTTTTTTTTTTTTTTTTTTTTTTTTTTTTTTTTTTTTTTTTTTTAAAAAAAAAAAAAAAAAAAAAAAAAAAAAAAAAAAAAAAAAAAAAAAAAAAAAAAAAAAAAAAAAAAAAAAAAAAAAAAAAAAAAAAAAAAAAAAAAAAAAAAAAAAAAAAAAAAAAAAAAAAAAAAAAAAAAAAAAAAAAAAAAAAAAAAAAAAAAAAAAAAAAAAAAAAAAAAAAAAAAAAAAAAAAAAAAAAAAAAAAAAAAATATCTTAGTACGTTTTTTTTGCCTTTTGATTTATTTATTGCTATTTTGCAACAACAAGCGTAACAAATTTTGCGATTTCTAACCATTCGTATCTTGTAGAAAATTAAATTACGAAACTTTTCTCTTTTTATATTTCTTTTTAGTGAGAGTTGGAAATTTTAAGAAAAGTTAACAAACTAACAATAAAAATGCTAATTATTTCAATTGGTCATTACTTTTTTCCGTGTGATGTGCTTTTAAATTTATTAAATATTTCTTGTTTAATAATTATTAATAATATTTTAAAATCAAATACAGCGAAAAGGTATTTAATTTATACTTAGATGAATTGACTTCTATTAAATTTGTAAGCGATGTTATTTGTTATCTCAGTATGAAATTTTTCGTGTAAAATTTAGTAATTAAATACCTAACACTCCAAACAGGTGTTATAATTATTTAAATGAAAGTTGTCCTTTTGATATTTATGTTTAGTTTTCGATTATGTTGTACAAGCAATGTTGTAATATATTATAGTAAAAGTTTTACGACAAACCTGTTAATTAATAATTATTATTGGGTCAATTAATTACAGAAATTTCACACCTTTACCAAAAAGGTTACTCTTTAGGATGAAAGATTTGTAGAAATATAATAATTTATTAAAATATTTTGTGACAGCAATGACTCAAATATTTTTTTTATCACTTTCAGTCTCAAGGGGTTCGGAATCGTTAAAAGTAAGGTTATTTTCAAATTGGTCCAAGTAAATTGGTGAGCAATTTTTATCAACTAATTCTTTATCAATACTTATACGTTCCAACACTGTGTTATAATCTTTTGCTTGCGGATTGGGTACTAAACGATCGCTTACAATACAGTTTGCTGGATTAATGACCTTGTTTTGGTGTATGACCACTCGTCTAGTTGCACTTGACTATTTCATTCAAGCAAAATTTTTACCTGAATCGACTTTGACAAAACCAAAATGAAAAACCTGCAGCGACAAAATTTTCTTGTGTCAGGTAGCCAATTAATGTCAGTGACAATTTAAAAAAAATGACATCTTGCTTCATTAAAAAAAAAACAAATAAAAAAAAATAACCCATAATACGAGCTTTGGAAATAATTTAAATAATTAAAGCAATAAGCGACATGTGCCTATAAATATGCGAATTTCTAAGGAGTTCATGTGGGATCAATTATTGCAATTTCTGGGGGTCCGAAAATGCTAACTAGAAAAATATACCAACTTCTGTAGAAATCCTAGCTTAAATCATGGAGAACTACAAATTTAACATGAGAAAAGCGAATGGTGAGAATTACAAAGAATCTTCGTTGAATTTGGTATACCACCAACAAGAAAACTATCTCAACGAGAATAGTGTTAAAGTTAACCCGTTAACAGACATATGCTTCGGAAGTGTTCGCCTGGCAAGAAGTATAAAAAGAAAACAGCTTCAAGGGTGTCAAGAAAAACGCATGATGAGTTCTAAGGCTCTTTCTACAGACGAAATTATGAAAATGATACAAAGTTATAGCGAGGAAAATCCTGACGGTTAACAGAAAAAGTTTTTTCACTTGTGTTTTTGCGAGCTAGCCTATAGAGGTAACAAGGCCGTAAACACCAAGGTGCATTATTTCCAGAAAGAATTGGATATCATGGGAAATTTCATAAAGTCTTAGTGGACAAAAGCATCTTCAGAAAAAATAGTAGTAGACATAAAATACATAAAATTACGAACCGTTTTCATCGTTCCTCCGCAGTGTCCGCCCTTGCTAAACAGAGAGTTAAAGAGCAGGAACTTATCAAAATGACTGGTCATTTACATGCAGGATTTCCAAAGCCATATTTACAAATGGATACTGAACATCACTCAATAATAATAGAAACCCTTCGGAAAATAAATACTAATGGTAGTTAACATCAAATGCTGTAGCTTCCTCCACTTGGACTCAATATAGTCAAATAAAAAACCATTTCTCAGTACTTAAGAAAAATAGGTAAAGAAAAATTAAATATTACTTACCACAACTGCACATTTAATATACATAATTATAATAATAAATAGCTTTGTTTAAATTTTATTTAATAAATGTTTTGGGGTTTATAATAGTAATTTGATTCTCTCCTAAAATAGTCATGTTAAATATCATTCGAGAAAAGTTTTTTGAGCAATTTTTTTTTCTTTTTTTATTTAAGCTTGTTGCTTTCAGGCAATTTCGCTCATGTCATTTCCGAAATTGCCAAGCAATAAACTTTTATACCAGTCGAAAATTTTGCCGGCAAAATTTTTTCTCTTATGATATTATACAGCGTGTCCAAGATAAGGAGGGCCAGTATGGGGATCTCCGAAACGGTAAGAGATAGGTGGGTAGTTTAAATTTGGCAAAGTTGCGTATTGGGGAGCTCAATAATACACCGTTAAAAAATTGAAGTTATCTTTGGTACTTCTGGAAATATGGAGGAAAAACTAAAATTTGCCATTTTCGTTTTTAGTTTTTTACTAGTTTATTTTAAAAGTTGGAAAAATTCTAAAAATACATTCTTATTTTAACTGTTTGCGCTTTATGTATTGGTGAAGTCAATTTCTTTTACGACGTTTTGTTTTCGTTAAACCATCATCAACTTTATTTTTTTAAATACGGACCTGGGTTTTTTATTTAATTTTTTTGAAGCCCTGATTGTTCCAATTACAAAAATGTATAACACTTAATATTTATTTAACAAATATGGAACGCCCCTATAAAAAATGATGTGCGTTCCTTGTCTAACTCATTGTCTCTTATGGAAAATATGTTTATTTAACAGAAAAATATCAAGTTCTTTACATCATTGTAATTGGGATCAAAAAATGCAATAAACAATTGAGGGCCGTATACAATGTCCGCCATAAAGTTGGAACCATATGAGAATTTTTTTAAATATTGCAGTTAGAAAAAAACTTTTAATGGCAATCACTTTTGCTTCTGAAATAACTTAAAATACGCCAAGTCATATTTGACAGATAATGTATGTCAATTGTCAAATTTGTTATTTTGTAAAAAATATTCAAACAATGGGTTAATTTGTGAAAATTTTGAATAATGTTACTAAAAAATTATGTTTCCAATAACATTTTACTGCTATGTACTGATTTTGAGCGAGAAATATTAATATTCAAAAATTTTCACATGTTCGAATTTTTTTATTCACCCCCGTAACTGGCTGCTTTAAAAATATATAAAACGCTTTAAAGCACTATTAAAGTCAATTTCACATTTTGCCTTCATTCGCGCATCTATAGCAACGACAGTCCATGGATATAGTGATTTTTTACTTCCACATCGCGTTTTTTTTGTGTAATAAGTTCCCATGTAGTTTTTAAATTATTGATTATTTTTAAATAGGAGTTTAGTGTGGAGATAACTAAATTGTAAATAAATCCATTTATTAACTATTTAACTAAAGTTTAATAAAGAAAAAGTTGAAAACGGTGTGTGATATTTTTGGAAATAGGGAAATTAATCAAAAGCGTACTATTTTTTTAGTTGAGAATATCAATAATCATCAAAACCAAGTTTCCTACTAATGTTATTAGCACAATAAGTAATGTTGTGACTGCTTTAATAGTGCTTTAAAGCGTTTTATATGTTTTCAAAGCAGCCAGTTACGGGGGTGAATAAAAAAATACGAACATGTGAAAATTTTTAAATATCAATATTTCTTGCTCAAAATCGGTACATAGCCGTAAATTGTTATTAGAAACATAATTTCTTAGTAACATTTTTCGAAATTTTCACAAATTGACCCATTTTTTGAATATTTTTTTACAAAATAACGAATTTGACAATTGACATACATTATCTGTCAAATATGACTTGGCGTATTTTAGGTTATTTCAGAAGCAGAAGTGATTGCCATCAAAAGTTTTTTTCTAACTGCAATATTTAAAAAAATTCATAGGTTCCAACTTTATGGCGGACATTGTATAAAAAATAAAGTTGATGATGGTTTAGCGAAAAAGAAATGTCGTAAAAAATTGTTAACTTCGCCAATGGATGAAGCGCAAAAAGTTCCTTTAAGAATGTACTTTTAGATTTTTTCTAATTTATGAAATAAACTCAAAATAATAAAAACGAAAATCGAAAATCTGTTTTTCGGCCATATTTCTAAAAGTACAAAATAGAACTTCAATTATACAACTCCCAATACGCCCCTTTTTCCAATTTAAACTACCCTCCTATCTCTTACCGTTTCGGAGATCCCCATATTGACCCTCCTTATCTTGGACACGCTGTGTATATCTATAAAATGTAAAGCTACATACGCGTATTAAAATAAATAATACTTAATTTTATTTATAGAAAGTAAATGAAAACAATGAAAAAGAAAAAAATATATTCTAAATTAATTTTATAATTTTATAGTTATACCCTAACTCTAAACGCCAAAATCACACCTGATTTCATAAGAAAACCCATTTCGATAATTTTAAAATACATCCAATTAAATTCCACATTCAAACTTAGATAATGTATTGCATAAAGCCATTTGATGTTACCGAAAACAGAAATAAAAACGCCATAAAACAGAAAGCGTTCCCCACCTGTAAACTACCTGGGACCTGGACCCATTTCGTTCTTATTTTTTCACGACTACTGGTTTTATATAAAAAGTGTCATTGCGTCCAGCTTAATTTGAAAATACGGCCGTAAGTTAATATCCATAACCTTTTGAATGGATTCGAAAACTTATGATTAAAAAAGAGATGGAGAAGAGCCGGGCTTAAGACGGGTCTCGAAGAAATTTAGTTTTTATTGAAATTTGTTTGTGGTAGATATTGTATGTTTGGGTAATTAGTTTAAATAATTTATTAAAATACCCTTTAGCTTACAATTTTCTTTTAGCTTTTGTAAAAAGGCATAACAGTACTATTTTCGCAAATATTTTCATACGTTTTTCACGATTCTCTATCTAAAATCATTTCGGTGCCACTGCAACTGCCAAAATCTAAACTTAACATAATATATATTTCTAAGTACCAATAGCTATTTAACGAACAAGGGTACAAATAAGGGCGAGTAATAATCGAGCTCAAGGGTTGAAATCATTAATCGCCAATTAATGCCTGGGCTAGTTAGACTATTTTTTCGGCGATCGTTTTTTTATTTAATTCTGGAAAACTTATTTTTTTAAATTTTTTTTTGGTGCATTTAGTACTTAGACTTCCAACCTGACAAATCTTTTAATAGTTTTCATTCAAATGACAAAAGACACCATGTTTGTTTTGTTATATACTTACTTGCCTATACTCAGTGGTGTTGCTACGTAACAAAGGGCCCCGAAGCAAAAATGAAACTGGGGCTCTATCTAAGCATACCTTAACGATGCAGAACTACTTCACTTTAAGATCCTTATCGCCAGCTGTACTACAGTGTAATGTAGTATATAATATTTAAATAAAAATATTGCCATTTATAGCTACAGAAAACCTACTTTGCAACCAGGGTACCGAAACCCTAACAAAATCTGGGCCTATTTGCACATAGTTTTTTATAATAAGAAAATAATATTGACATTGATTAAAATAATTAGGTAAAATCGAATTGAGTCTATGAACTGCAGGGTTTAATTGGTTTTAGATGTTTTGTAGGGGATTTGGATTGCATTTTACTTTCGAATTCGTCCAGATACTTAAGATATGTAATTAATAACGCGCTCATAAAACAATGTTCCCTTTTAAAACACAATAGTTTTCTAATTATACAGGGTGTCAAAAAAGTCTGGAATATTGCAAATATCTTCCAAGCCGCTCTTAATTTTTCGACGAAAATTTAGCTGGCAACACAATTTTAAAAAAGGCGTCAGATAAATGTAATTTCACTTTCCAAAGTATACAGGGAAAGCCAAAAAGTAGTATCAACTTAGGTTTTTTAAATGGAAACCCCTGTATATTTTTATGTATTCGAATAGATCTTTTCAAGCCAATTTCAATGGTATACAGTTTTATGGGTTTATCTGTCAAACTGATCACGCATTTGATTTCTAATTTTGATTTTTAAGTGATCAATGTTTTCCGGCCTATACAGGTACTTATCTGTTAATGTCAGTTGACTTAAATGACATTTTGTGTCAAATTTCTAATTACAACAGTAGTCATTTTAATTAGTAGAACGATGTCTTTAACTGAAAAAGAGAAAATTGAGATACTTATGATGATTGGATACGGTGATCGCAAGAGATCACAAGCAGAAGTGTGTGATTTATTTAATCATATTTATCCGAATCGACCCGCAATTACTCAATCGTTTGTAAGTAAATAGCTTAAGAAATTTAACGAAACGGGAAGTGTAAATCACAGACCCAAATCAGACCGACCGAAAACAGCTACTGGTGGAGATACGGCAATAGATATTTTACTGCATGTTCAAGAGAATCCCACTCAATCGCTTCGCCAATATGGACTGGATCATAATGTTACTTACCAGTCAAAAATTTATTTGGAAGTGAAAAAATTCGTCCGTTTAAGATTCATTTGGTTCAGGAACTTACAGAGGATGATTTCGATAGACGTGCAGAGTTCTGCGAAATTATGATGGAGAGGTGCAATGCTGAGCATAATTTTTCTCAAAATATTCTCTTTTCTGATGAAGCTACGTTTAGGCTTCATGGTATTGTCAACAGACATAACTGTAGATATTGGTCTGCAGTCAATTCCCGATGGATGGCCGAAGCACACACGCAAAGACCACAAAAAGTGAATGTCTGGGCAGGTATCATAGATCATAATATTATCGGACCATTTTTTATTGCGGGAAATCTTACATCAGAACTTTATTTGGAATTATTGCGTGAACATGTCATTCCACAGTTAGAAATCCTATATCCAAATAGAAGAGACATTTGGTTCCAACAAGATGGTGCTCCCGCACATTTTGGTTTGGGTGCGTCAGTTCCTGAACCGAGAATTTCCAAATCGGTGGATAGGGAGAAGGGGCGCTATTGAATGGCCTGCCAGGTCTCCGGATTTAAATCCTTTGGACTTTTATTTGTGGGGGGATTTAAAAAATAAAGTTTATAAAGATAGGCCGGAAAACATTGATCACTTAAAAATAAAAATTAGAAATCAAATGCGTGAGATTCGTTGGAATACTTTTGATAACCTGTTACGAGAATTTAGGGACAGGCTTGGATATTGTCTAGCTAACAATGGCAGACAATTTGAACATTTGATAAAGTAGTGTAATCTAATTGTTACTGCAAGACGTGTTCCCGTTTGTAAAATTTCAGTTTGGAATTATGTTTTTGGTCGTTTATTAAAACTTGTCGTTTTAAAGAAATAAAACCTGTTAAAGTTGAAACATCACATAATTTACTTTGTTTTTATGTTCCTATTTAAAATTAGCTCTCAAGTGCTTTGTAGAAATTATAGCTTATTCGAAAAATTTTAAATCGTATAATTCGATCAGTTTGACCAATAAACAAATAAAACTGTATACCGTTGAAATTGGCTTGAAAAGATCTATTCGAATACATAAAAATATACAGGGGTTTCCATTTAAAAAACCTAAGTTGATACTACTTTTTGGCTTTTCCTGTATACTTTGGAAAGTGAAATTACATTTATCTGACGCTTTTTTTAAAATTGTGTTGCCAGCTAAATTTTCGTCGAAAAATTAAGAGCGGCTTGGAAGATATTAGCAATATTCCAGACTTTTTTGACACCCTGTATTATGTTTTTAATGTTACTGATTTCGTTCCTTCCAGTTATGTTCTACTTCCTATTTCGTAGAAACTGTAAAGAAAGGATATGTAAACTTATTATCATGATTTATGATACAGGTTTATTCGTTTAGGGGTAATCTTTGTAAATTACAATTTTTTTTGAGTAAATTGCCATGCTTAAAGCCCTGTTACAAGTTCAGGTTTGCTGGCAAGGGGCTAATTTTTTTTATTAATTAGAATATTTATTTAACTCTTTCGAAGGTCGCTTAGGGGACCGAGCGGCTGCTATGAGCTTTGGGGCCCCGAGGCACGGCGCCGCATAGCGCTCCAATAGCTACAATACTGCCAATACTATAATTGTTTATTAATAGAAAATTAATGACTGCTATTAATGCCTGTATACGTTAATAAACGAAATATAAACAGCGATGTCAGAAGTGACATACAAAAATTTAATGACAAGTTGTCAAAATTATTGTATTTTTTAAGACTTGTCAAACAATGCAGTTAATTATGCTCTATTCTATCTTTTTTTATCTCGTTCTACAAAGTATTAAAGCCTAAGTACTAACGTACCGTGGGTGTCTAAGGTGTGGTGACAGGAAGTTTATTAATACGAGACTTAAATATTTAGGGGTTTGGACAAAAGGAAAACCCTCTGCGGGCAGTAAATTTCACACTCTAGACACTCACTAGAAGGAACAAACAAAGTGGAAAGTTCGGGACCTCTCAAGTTGGACTGTTTACGGGAAGCACGAACACTAAAATTTGCTGAAATAAAAATTAGGTTTGCTAATTGTAAACAAAGTAAATATGGGTAGTTACAACACGTGGATTAAGGTATAAAAAGAAACAAATAATTAATACATAAAAATAATTATTATGTTTGCACCTTGGTTAAACCGTCATATAAAGCATTTAGTTTTCCATATAATCATCTAATACATATAAATTACATATTACTATAACATAATTGCAGGGCTTTTCTTAGGTATGAAAACGAATATAATTACGTAAACAGCATATTATATTCGTTAAAATGTTTATAACAAAAGTTGAATGGTTTAAGAAAATCTACCACTCCCTGATGATGTCGGTTATACAAAGTGAGCCGAAAAAGTGGTTAGTAATATGATGACTGTCATTGGCGAACAGCGTCTGCTGTGTGGCTTGGATTCTAAACTAAACAGGAGAACCCGTGTGGATCACATTACACTGACGTTAGTTGCTGTAGTTCAGAGGTAGGAGTTATTTGCATAACGTCCATGGTGACACTACCACTTAGTCTAAAAGGTGCCATCAAATGCATTATCTGCATGCTTTGTTACTTAGACATCGTTGACTGATCTGGAAAAAAATAGATTAAATTCTAAAAACTCTACATCATCCACGCCCCATATTTAGGCTTCATATAAGCCTTTTTTGGCTGTCTTGGAAATCACTAAAATCCATAGATCGCGGCTAAGTTCTAATATTTCATTTTGGATAAGAGTAGTGAATAGAATACGGCAGTAGTAGTAAGTAGAGTTAATTCGGATATTGAAACGATTGGAAAATAAGTGTTAAAATTAATCTTAAGGCTTAAGGTAGTATTTTCTATAAAAATATTTATTTCCAAAAGTCAGTTTGTGTGGAACTTTCAGAAAAATTGGAAGTATTTTTACATTTTACATTAGGGAATAAGGTAGATTAAATAAGTTGGAAAAATCGCATTATTATACCTTCATTAAAAAAAAACGATAAAAATGACAGTTATTATAACACTTTTAAACGCCATTTTCTCGGAAACTAGTTAGGATGGGTATAGCGTGTGACATATGTATTTTCTAACAATTTTTTAAAACAAAGCTCTAATTGGATGCTTTGCCTCGCTAAGTCATCACAAGTTCACAAAAGCATGTCGGTGCGTTGGCGTTTCATACCGACGTGCGGTTGTTTCAGATTGGTAAAGAGGAATTTTCAAGAATGATTTGAATTTATTAAGGCGGTGTTGTTACGATTATAAGGGATATAATTACTTACTAAAAAATGAATTTTATTATTTTATTAAGATTTAGAAGGAAATGTTTGCGTACTTGTGACTATGGAAAAATAGCATTCATGTTGCTAGATGTGTTTCTGTAACTAAGTATATATAGTGTGTTTCGTTTAAAATAACAAAGTTGTGATCAGGAATCTACATCCTTTTTAGCCCTACATCCTACTAAAATTTCAAAATCGTATGACATTTCTGAAGAAAATAACAGGCTTGCTAGTATAAATTTCGTGGGCACCGCAATGGTTTCCAAAGTATTTTTGCCTCTTGACCAAAAATCCTTAGTTATTTTTGTTACATCACCCTTTAGTCGTTAACAAATTGCTGAAAATCTTTAAAAAAACTAAAGCATTTTAAGAGGTGCGTATTACAAAAATAAAGGTGGTAGTTTAAGAAGATGTATAACTACCATAACAATAAATCTTGATTTTTGCACAAGTTTATGACCAGGCAGATGGGTTATCGTGTAAGAAAATCGTAAATGCGTGTGACCATTTACAATAATTGATATAGCACAATTAAAAAAATTATCCATCCATTTCTAGATATTTACTGGCGATTATTCTTATTAAAATCATGCTATTTCGGAAACGAACACCAGAAAATAAAGGTATAGTCCTTTAATAGTTGAAAATTTTTTGTGCGCATGTCCCAACTTTTGCAATGTTTTTCGGGCACTTTATTTACAAATGTATGAGCAGTGCATATGTTTATAAAAAAAAATAGCAATAAAACAAATAGTAATAATTAATTTTTTATAAACAGTTCAATTTAAATTATTGTGCATACATAATTAAATAGTATAACAAATATTTCAATTTAAATATACAATGTTATCTATAAGGAAAGGGGCTAAACAACGTTGGTGTTACGGAGTATGCCGCAGTGATACGCCTAGTAAATCCTTTAGGAGAATTTATATTATTTTTTAGTTTTGAAAAGCCTTGTTTTAAATAATATCGCCGAAAACTCTTTAAAATAAGTAAACTAAAGCACTTTAAAATTTGTCCAAATGTGCTAAATGCGATTTGTGAGTGAATCGGTGTGGACAAGGTGATTGATAATGTTAATAAAGACTTATAATTGTTCACTTCATTTTAAAGGAGAATGTGGTCCAACATCCGAATATCCAGACGCCATCTGTTGTGTAAAAAAGAAAACAAGTGATAGGGTAATATATTTAATTAATTATAAACATAGTAGCTCGCGCCATAGCCTGAAGTAATAAATTTTGTCGTAGGTAAAAGTCACTAGAACCTCGCTGGCTAAAAAAACATGGAAATAAGAATTATTTTTTCTTTTTTGAAATTACTTTTACGTATTACCATGACAAGTAGAATACAGTTCTACTTGACATCTAAACAATTATTATCCTAACCTTTTAACTAGTTCGGCTTTATTTCCTTCTTGAGGACGACCATAGCACTTTAACCATCTGTTGGTTGTTGTAGGTCTACGGAAGGGTGCACTAATGAAGCACCATCAATTAATTTTTCATTTGATTGCACTGATATTAAAGGTGATAATACTTGTTGTCCAGCCAAATGTATAAAAAGTGCCCGAAACTTTCATATTGCCACCTTTTTAACATGGCGGACGCACTTGCGCTGAGCATACCCTTAAAAGGCCTATTACATATAAAATAAAAAAATGTTTTAGGTATTTTATTTTCATAATTAAGAAAAAATATCGTCACTTTGACAAAATATTGAGTTATAGACTGTAAGCTTTTTTTTTAATTCTAATTATAAGCTTGTCTTTTAATTTACTTTACGATAAGACATATTTGATTGGTGTATCTAGCAAAAACATAAAAATATTATTTTTTACCCCTTTGTAAACTTTCTGTTTCACTATTTCATCTTTTTTTCCCTAAAATAAGTGAAAAGTTATTTAACAAATTAATAATTTCTTCTTAATATTGACCTAATTATTAATTAAGATAATATTTTTTAAATATTACAAATTTTAGTAGAACTCAGACTTATGGAAATAAGCTTCAAGAAAATAATATAATACATTTGACGTCACCGTTATTTGGAAAGGCTATGTTTGATGTTACTTGTAGCAAGTGTTTTTGGTGTGGTAACCCCACTTCTTTATTTATTTTTTATGCTTTTACATCTTTTTAGACGCACAGTGTTATACAATACATATTTGATTGGTGTATCTAGCAAAAACATAAAAATATTATTTTTTACCCCTTTGTAAACTTTCTGTTTCACTATTTCATCTTTTTGTAAGTTTTTTTCCTAAAATAAGTGAGAAGTTATCTAACAAATTAATAATTTCTTCTTAATATTGACCTAATTATTAATTAAGATAATATTTTTAATATTACAAATTTTATTAGAACTCAGACTAATGGAAATAAGCTTCAAGAAAATAATATAATACATTTGACGTCACCGTTATTTGGAAAGGCTATGTTTGATGTTACTTGTAGCAACTGTTTTTGGTGTGGTAACCCCACTTCTTTATTTATTTTTTTTGCTTTTACATCTTTTTAGACGCACAGTGTTGTCGGTAATCGATAAAATGACCTATGAATATAAAAAAATTATATATTTGTTTTTTTAATGAATGGAAATATTGGTTTGGTAATCCGTGTGTTTTTTAAGGCTTGTATCAGCCTAATTTATTTCCATTTTTGCACTAATAAACCACCAACCACCCTGTATATGAAGGATCAATACCTAATCGTAACTCATCAATAAATAGAATTCATCTTTGCCAAAGGTCTAGACATGTTTAATTTTTATTGGTTTAAATAAACATAATAAACAATTGCATATAATAACAACTTTGTTGACTGTTATTGTACTTGTCACTGTAAACCTCAAGTGTAAAATTATGATGATAATATTTTAGGATAATGAAACTTTTACTTGCTTTGAGAACGAATTAAACCTGGTTATTATACAGGGTGTTTCAGAAAACATGGGACAAGGTCTAATGACAGAAATAAGACAAAAAATTATAAGCATACCTTCCTTCACACACTCACACCTTCCAATGATAAATTTTTTACTATTATGAATCATTGGCCTAGCTTCGGGTCATTTAAATTATTTTTTTACCTCGTCACACGTTTTTTGATATTAATATTATGATAAATTGTTACATGAAACTTATTCTCTGCTTAGCTTAGCTACATTAAAAAGGTACTCTTGGATTAACTTGAAAAACTTAACGGCTTTTAAGATACTTTAATTTTAAACTTGCGTGGCAAAAAAATATTAATACCAAAGCAGTTATGGTAAAATAGTAGTAAAAAAAAATAGATTGTCCGAAACAGCGCCACTGGTCTTTAATAATAACATAAGTTTATCCTCAAAAGGTGTATTGCGGCCAGTGTTTAGTTGTGGCAATTTTTATTTTAATTAAAAAAATTGAAGTCAATGGGGAATCCCAATATTAAAAATTTTGCTTTTACACCCTTTATCTTAAAAATGGGATGTTATTTTTGGCCAAAGAATTACCCATTGAGCCTTTTTTGAACCACCCTGTATAATATTAAGTGTAGTACTATTTTTAATAAAAATTTAATTTCGAACTAATACTAATAAAAATATGTAGAAAAGTTAAATCTACACCAAAAATCCTATTTTGGAAATAAATATTTGATTGTGCGATCTTTATAATAAGCTCTTTGTGCCTTACAACAAAAATAAATAAATTAAATTATCTATATTAACTTTTTCATGTGAACCAACCTTAAAAACGATGATACACCATCAAAGACTTTTACACAGAAGGAATCCACCGACATAGCCGACTCTATTGTGCGACCGGTAGAGGAAATAAAAAATAAAAAGGTAAAGAATCATATTTTTATACCGAAACACAAAAGTTTGATGAATACGAGACCCGACTCACAGGTGTTGGTTTGAAAAATATTTTATCATTTTTATTTGTCTGAAATGTTTATAGACGAAGGAGTCATCGGCGCATTAACATTATTTTGTACGAACAGGGTAATTTGGAGTAATTTTTTGGCAATAAAATATTTTAAAAAATGTTTAATGATTTATTACATGATGTAAAATAACTACATTAGTTTTTAACAGCACTTCCTAGGTCGGTCTAAAATATTGTTACGGACTTTAAAAATATCTGGTTTAGTTAATAGAATTGTAAATGGTTAGAATTATTTTATTCAGGTTAAAAATTTATTTGAAATAAATTACCTTACTTTTTCCCCTTTTCGACGGCCATTGCGGATTATCCTGAGGGCGCTGGAGACATCCATTTTATATTTTTCTTGCATCTTATAGTAAAAGAATTCTTTCAGCTAATTCTAGACATTTCCATTCTTTTCCACATTACTATATAAAACGCGAAGGAAGTCCACACGGGCCAGTTTAGTTTTGTCTTTCGAAGAGATAAGAAGTTGGCAGACAGTTTAAGGATAAAGTGTGGACTGGAAGTGTGGAAAGGATGAAGTGTTACCAAAGAAACGTTTGTAAACCTGATATCCAATAAAAAGGTGTAAAACCAGTATCCGTGTTTTTATACGGGGTGTCACGAAACAATATTTATTCATACTCTAAAAAATCCGATTATGTCTAATATATACTATTAACTATTACTTTGAATAAGAAACAAATTCTTAAGAGCAATTTCATGATTAATTATGGTTTTTGAGTGCCTACTATAAAAAATAACAAAGTTTGCTTTTTTACATTTTGGCAAAATAAATCCAAAAAACTTATCTAAAAAAAGACAGTAGCAATTGATATATTTCTTAGATTTATATCCGCAATTTTTTTTGAGATAAGTATAGGCATTACACTCTAAGATAGCCGCCCAATATTCCCGATCTAAACCCTTTGGATACATTTTTGTGGGGTTACTTAAAAATATTATGAAAAGCCAGAAAACATAAACATACTTAGGCAAAGAATTGAAAATGAAATTATGTTACTTAATAGGAACCAGTACGATTTTGTTTTCAACGCGATCAATTGTAAGTTAAGAAAAAACATTTTCAAGTGCAGAGGAAATGGTGGAAGTTACGTTATTTGTTTTTACTATCAATTAAATTTTTATTTAAAAACTTGAATATTTTTAAAACGACTAAACGAAATGCCAGCAATTTATATATTTTGAAAAGAGGACGAATAGACCTTCCATTCTGAATAAAAATATACAGGGTGTTAACTTATTTATTTTTTCTAACGTTTTAATATTCATTTGTTTCTTTCGTTATACTCATAAGATAATAAAAAAAAAAACTATGAAACTTTTATACAAGAAGTTTTTTTCTATTAATACAACATAATGCTTTTAAGAAAAAACAAGCAAAAATTAACGTAAAAGGAACTGAAAATATTATTTTTTGCAACGAGGGCGTAAAATTTTATGGCACTAAATAAATTTCCGTGAAAAAGCATAATTAGCACATAAAAATACCCACCTTCGGTTTTTGCAATTATTAAAGAGTCTTAAAACTTTTTCAATATTAATGTCTTTAGGTATTTATTTTTAAAAGGTCAAAAAAGTAACATCTTTCCTGTCTTTGGTGCAACATACACTTCCATCGAAGTCTGTCAATTCGTGTTAACACAGAAAAGTTTGATTCATATATCGCAGTACTGCATGCGAAAGTTTTCATTAAAGTTTTGAAAAGGGCCTTACAAGCCCAAACCATAAGGTCTAGTAATACATGTTGAAACATTAAAAAGCGATTTTTCTTTAGTTATAATTAGTAAACAGGAGATTTTACAGGGAACTCATAGCAGATTTTTTTAAATTAATTTAAAAATACTTTTTAATTAGGGAACATCATAATTGTAGGTCTTTTTAGAATCTTGTCGGGGAAGGCCCCACGTTCTAGAAAGGGCTCAGCCTTCTCCAACCCTTGGTTATGGCCCGACGTTGAGTCGTCCAAAATATAACGCAAATTGTTTAATCTGCGATTTTGAAAAAAGTGTCCAAATTATGAATTTTTCAAAAATGGTCAATTTATGCTGTTTTCCTTATGCTGTATTCCAACATTTCTTTCAAAAAATGCCACGAAGGTTATATAAATAACAATTTTGTTTTTTTATTTTTTGTAAAATTCTTTTATCCAGGTCACAATTAAAATAAAATTACATCAAACATTTTTTACTTTAAAAGGTAAAATATCTATTTTTTAATAGGTTTTTCCAAATACAGTTTGTTTCAAATTCGGTACACATGTATCTATCTATGTATCATCTGTTGTAAATAAATGTCTCTTGCAAATAAATACCATAAAAATAAAGGTTTGAAATCAAAAGATCATTGACTAGGTAGATGAATTAATTCATCATCAGTTAGGCCGGTAGTACATCTAAAAGACATTTGTTTACGACATGTCGTAGACGTATTACTTTTTAGTAGATCGCTTAGTTTTAAGTTGCCGCTCGTATATTAGGCAGACATATCGCAAACAAGCCAGTGCTTGTCCGCGACAATTTGTGTGACAAGGTGTTAGTGGTAAAAATTAGGAAAAACGATCCTATTTCAGGATTTAATTTGTGGTAGCTATAGAAAAATAGAGCATATTTACACGATTACACTTTTGGCCAATATTTCATTCAACAAATTCAGGAAAACCAATGAAATGAAGTTGGAAGGGAATTTAATAAAAACAGATAAGATTTGGCAGACACGGTAACTGGAATAAAACTTGATATTTTTATTGTTTGAATTCAAATTTTGCCCCTTGCAAGTAAAGCTGTAGGGTAAAACCAGGATAGATGCCTCATTTTTTAAAATAACTATGTTTTCTCTTAGCACAAAAGAAAAGATTCTTTATTTGTAAAAACGGTAGGTATTTTGGGTTTATTATCTTCAAATTATTGAAAGGAATAAACATTATTGGTATTTCCCGAGATTAGCAAGTTTTGCGGACCTTTAATGGGGAAAACCCATCCCATATAGATAGTTGGGCCCAATCCATGTAAATTACGTTTAGGGTCGATGCCCCGCCGAGAAAAAGGAAGTTTATCCCGCAAATCTTTGATCGCACCTAGCCGTCCCATGCAATCGCACAGAGACATGTAACACGCCATCTTAGTTGTATTTGCAGAGTCTATAGATAAATAAAATAACATGTTGTGTGTCATTCGCGAAACCAAATTATTGCAATCAAGGCAACCATACCCTGGGCGATTTTCCGGGTTTTGCCCATATGGGAAAAATTTTCCCTTTTGGATCTACCGGTTACAAATGCATTTTTTCCTTAATATGCTGTATGTTACTGGTTAAACAATAGTCAACTTTTAATTTGTTTTCGTTTCTTTCATCGTGGAACCAACGCAGGTAAGAAAAATGTATTCTTGGTCCGCGACATAATGCGTATAAGTGGACGAACCCGCTTTATTTTCTTACAACATTTGTTCTTATACCTTTGTCGCAAAAAAATTGTCGACGACATGTCGAATAAATGTACGACCAGCCTAGGCAAAACAAAAGTTTGTAGGAAATACAACAAACATTTTTATTTAGTACGTATAATTTTTATATTATCAAATTCCTATCTTTTATTTTTTAAATTCCTTAGATTTGGTCTTGTCAAAAAAATTAAATTTAAAGAACTATTAAAATCTCAAAAAATCAAAAATTGTCGCCATCTAAAAATCAAAAGTTTTGGATGGTAACTAGAAAACAAAAGACGAAGTGTCCTAATAATGTCATGTTTTTAAACATGTCAAAATTGATACAAAGAATCACAAGCAAAAATTAAAATTGTGGATTTTTACTTTTTCGTTAATTTCTTAAGAACTTAATTTTCAAGAAATAATTTAAGATACTAGTCCACTTTAGAGGGCTAAAAAACACAAATTTTCGAAAAAAATATTTTTAGATCTTTTAATAAATAAAAACATAAGTAATATTTTTTTATAACATTAATTTATTTTTTAAAATACATTTTTTTTTTAATTTTTATTTTTTAATAACTGCGGACAGATAATCTTCGGATCGGCAAGTCTAAAACAAAAGACCATATGGTTTCTTCAAAAGAACGGTCTCTTACAAATCAATTTACCAAACTTAATACAAAATCTTTAAAGAATTGCGAAAGTTTTAAAGAAAATTAAAAATTAGCCGATTTTTCCACTTTTTTGGCCCCGTAAAAAATTGATTTTTTTGTCAAATTGTGGTAAATTGGCTTACGGAACATCTCAATAAACAAAGCGCGACAAGGTTTTTTATAATCTGTTCAGTTGTTCCGGAGATTAACTGTCCGCAGCTAAAAAAAATCGCTTTGAGAAAAACGCGTTTAAAGTTAATTAGCAGCTGCGTACAGGTAAGAGCATGCGCAACTTTGGCTTATTTTACAGTGTTGGAATTCGAATTTCTTAAAATTATTTTAGGACGTGATTTTTGGAGGTCCAAGGGTGTAAAAAATGCAAAAAAATCGGTTTTTTGAAAACTCTTTAGTGGACTAGTACCTTAACTAAATAGTCAAAATCAGCAATAAATTCTCTAAAACTTTGTTTATCTTGTATACTAGACGAGATAGCAATACATGTAGGCCGAATTTGGAACACACTATAGAAAACAAGAAAAAGCTATCTTTTGTAGAGCTTTTGTTTTTATATTCTATGCATCACTCTTTAAAAGATAGCACTGGTGGTCCGCTGTTAAATTTTAGCTCCCAAAAAATATCTATAAATTGTGTTATTATATTATAATCATACAGTTCTGTTTGTTTTATTTTCCAATAGAAACCCTTGGGGCATGCTCGTAATTAGAATATAATTTTGTAAATTACTTAATTGAAAATACTGACCTTCTTTAACTCCAAAATTATTTCACGAATAGTAATCAAACATTCTATAGATAATGTCAATAATTATTGAATTAATGTATGCGACATTAGTTGATCGAATCGACTCAGCAGAAATAAACCAGTTTTATAGTAAATGTGTTAATTTTTTGTACCCCCCAGGATGTTTATTTATACTTAATTTAATTAGAGGGGTACGGTTGATTATCTAGCACGGAAGAGAAGTGGAGCAGTAGTTTTTTGGTGTAAAATGTCAATAGGATGGGATTGGCATAGTCTCATTACAGTTTCCTTTCCTATACATGGCCATAAATATAGTAGAGTTTATTGTATGAATCACGAAAATCACATCGTCAGTTGACGTATTTAAGTCCAAAATGTACTTTTTTGTTATATACTAAAATTAGACAATTATAATATAACAGGAAATACCATAGAAAAGTTTCATAACTTAAATACCTCAAATCCATCATTAACGCGCTAATATTCTTTTTCGGCCTTACTGTAATTTATGCTATTGTCGACGACACATGAAAAGAGTTCCATTTTTTTTCAGGCAAAATTTGAATGATCAAGACAAAATTTGACGGTCTTTATATACCGGGTGACACAGAATCTATTTGACAAGTCATAACTTCTAGAGAATTAGGTATATTAATCAAATGAGATTTGTTATAGGTAAATGGTATGGAAGATAAGAGTTTGCGCAAATATTTCATTTTTTATTTATATGTCGGCAAAATACTTAAAATAATTTATTTACTTTTGTCAAGTGTACCATGGATAGCCACAATGCATAATATTTTTTAGTTATTATTTAAGTTAGTGCTTTGTTTTCTAAAGAAGACTTAATAAAAAAAACTGCAATATATTATGCATCATGGCTTTAGGTTAGTACTTAACTATTGTAAATAAAATAATCCAATTTGTATTAAAAATATCTAGACTACAGCCTTTTCGCCCTTATGGACCAGCCGCCACTGATCTGTATTGATTATTTGGTTTTATTCCAAAATAAAAATATTTATATAGTATTTTTGAAAATTATACTTTTTTAATATATCATTATAAAGAACTAGTCTGCTCTTTCAAAAATATTGAAATAATATATATTTAAGTTTAACTTCTATTTTTATATAATAAACATATGAAAATAATTATTTTAATATAGTTGATTGAGAAACTATCGTCTTTTTAACAATTTCTCATACATAAAGAGAAACAGAATTACTGACCGGCAGTGGACTGTATATTGGGGTGCTGGATTAAATAATAGATATAGGTTTGGTTAATTGTTTTAAATTAAAAGTTTTATAACTAAATAATAAAGAACATATAGGGCTCACCAAAATACAACTTACTTCTTTCAGTTTTAACAATTATTATTCAAATGTCTAACTTAACTTATAGTCCACAGTACAGGCCCCCCCTGGCAAGTTGATTACCACATACTTTATAATTCGTAAGGAACTTCGTTTCGACAAGTCTACCACACTTTTCCTCTGCGACTTTTCTTGATTCCTCCGCTTTTCCGCTCGAAAAAGCCTTATATTATGGCGATTTCCCAAGGTTCTAAAAGTCACAACCACAACTTTTGTTTTTAGCTAAAGTTATTGCAAATTTTGTTGAAAATGTGAATTTAAACTTGTCCGACAAAAATTTGTCCGACTTTTTCATGTCTACCGCTTGAAACATGCCCAAATGACAGGGTATTGAAAACCGATTACCACATAGGTAATTTTTGGTAAAATTAATTGTAAATAATTTATAAAATACCATTTTATGTTTGTCCGACAAATTTCAAGCCGCATTTTTTCAGTCCGACAGCTGGAAATTGGAATTTTGACAGGGTATAAAAATCGTTGACCACAAACCTAATTTTCACTTTT
Source organism: Listronotus oregonensis (assembly GCA_019359885.1). NCBI lineage: Eukaryota > Metazoa > Arthropoda > Insecta > Coleoptera > Curculionidae > Listronotus > Listronotus oregonensis. Next base: position 80,679 of record JAHBCN010001913.1, read on the forward strand.
TTCTTTTTAAATTTATTGTAGAAAATAGTGATACACCTGTCCGACAATTTAGTGTCCGCCTTTACTTTCAAAAAATAATAAAAACTACATAAACATAATTTTTGCAGTGTTCCGTAACACTGTATTAAAACACGGATCCTAGATTAACACCTTTTCATTGGAAATCAGGTTCACAAAAGTTTCTATGGTAACAACAATGCAACGTACACTGTAACTGTCTCGGGTTAAGTAAGGTTAGGTAAAAACTATAAAAATTGTACAGGAGTAAAGCACCCTTATTTAAAAAATCAGCAAAAGGTTATAAAGAAAAAGTTCAGAATTTAAAGTTATGCCTCAATAACAAAACATGGCCTCCTAAGATTTTTTTTTTTGAAAAACGTTTAAAATTTTTCTAATTTTTTTATTTACCTTAAACACCCTCATAATTTATTTTAAATCAAATTAATTTCGCATAATTTTGTTTAAATTCAAACATATTTGTAACATTAACAAATATTTTTAATTTTTAAGGAATCACAAACTTCATGTGTGTTGCAACATTATTAAACACAACTTTAAAATTTTACAAAATTTCTTTTTAAAAAGGTAAAACATTAGTAATGATAAAATGCATATTAAAAAACGCTCTTTAAACTGCAAAATTTTATTTTATATATTTATTAAAAACTGTACAAATTAAAAGACATCTTTAAAAAACCTACTAAAATTATCGCGGATACTCATGAAAAAAAATGAGGGTTAAAAAGTAAACATGACGGTTTGGTGACAACAATTTTTCTTCCTTGAATAATTATTCTTCGCTTATTAAGTTTATTTGATTTAAATGCATCCCAAGGCAGTTATTGTTAGCTTAGAGCGAATTAGTTTTATGTAGAGATAACTATAAATCAGAGTAAGCAGGGATATCATATATATATATATATATATATATATATATATATATATATATATATATATATATATATATATATATATATATATATATATACATTAAATTTTATTTCAAAATAAATACTTTATTGGCAATTATAAAATATGTAATTTTTTTTTTAACTTTTTTGTCGGACTAACGATTTGGGAAATATTTTTGTCGGACAATATATTTTTTTTCTTTAAAAATACTTTTCTTCGTGTGCTATTTTGTCCGACATGTGGTAAACGATTTTTTATATCCAGTCAAAATTCCAATTTCCAGCTGTCGGACTGAAAAAATGCGGCTTAAAATTTGTCGGACAACCATAGGATATTATTTTATAAATCATTTACAATTAATTTTACCAAAATTACCTATGTGTGATCGGTTTTAATAATTCCTGTCATTTGGGCATGTTTCGAGCCGTAGACATGAAAAGTCGGACAAATTTTTGTCGGATAAGTTTAAATTCACATTTTTAAGAAAATTTCAGTAACTTAAGCAAAAAAGTTGTGGTCGTGACTTTTTAGAACCTTGGGAAATCGCCATATATAAGCCTTTTTTTGAGCGGAAGCGGAGGAATCGAGAAAAGTCGCAGAGGAAAAGTATGGTAGGACTGCGAAACGAAGTTACTTACGAATTATAAAGTAAGTGGTAATCAACTTGCCAGGGGGGGCCTGTACTGTGGACTATTAGTATCAAGCCTCTGCATTCACAGACTGTCTTTAATTGTTCTATTATTTAAAAAAGGGTCAGATGTCCCTTTTTAAGCACTTTCCAGACTGCTGTTATCAAAAGCTACACATTTGTTTACACCTTCATAGGTTGAAAAACTAGGTCTTTCATCCGCTGACGTTCGCTTTTAAAAATCAAAGCAAAAAGTGAGAATTAGAATTTTATTTCGTCTGACGTGGCTAGTTCTGTCACAGGCCGTTGCTATGCGACGACATTAGACAAACAATTATCACTGTTGGAACTAATTTTCCAAAAATAGTATTTAAAAATAAATTAATTTTATAAAGAATTAAATCTTTTATAATATATCCTTTTTTATTTTTTATTACTATTATTGTAAGATCAGACGGGCTCTTTATAATAATATATAAAAAGTATAATTTTCAAAAATAATATAAAAATATTTTTATCCTGGAGAAAAGCTACAAAAACATAGAAGGGCGAGAGACATCAAGTAGCGGTGAGAACAGCATCCCAAGGGTAAATCGACCATTGTGGCCTTAGTCTAGAAGTTGAGAAAAAGAAACTTACCATGAGGATTAAGGGAATAGTTGTTAACGTTTCGCCAATAATTTCAAGGTCAAAGAATAATTATAACACGCTATAATTGCAGATATTGTAGTTCTTGGTGTGCATATTGAATAATCCTATGGAGAGAGATAGAGTGTAATCAGCGTATCTAATATGAACTTTTATTATCATTAGGGTACATGTGCACATATCTCAGGAACCATGTGACTTAAAAATAAGCCGGAAAGTTTCCGATATGTAGCCTAAGGTCTTAAATCAATTTGCACAAGAACGTTTTTTTCATCGGGTAGCGTTCAGGAGTTATCGACTAAAAACGGAATTTGAACCTAATGATAAATAAAATTGAAACGTTGGTTAACATTATAAAGCTAAACACCAATCGAATAATAAATATATTATTTATATTAAGTGTTAAAGGACAGATGCCCTATGGATCCAATCAAAAATCACTTGACTTAAAAAAATTATCTTACTTGGACGAGATGTGAGGTTATGTCAATAACATAAAAAAACCCCTGCAAACTTATCAAAAACTACTGTTTAAGTGGTAACGTAAAATTGGGATCTAAAACTCATAAAAATACTTACGGAAGCTATACAAAGTTGGGTTAAATACAACGGTTGTCAAAAGCTGATGGTTATTACAAACATTGCAAATTTTTAGATATAAAGGATTTTTGTTACAGTTAATTAAGTTAGGGCCTTATTGATCTTAAATGTAACAATACAGTTGGGTTAGGAAGTCATTTTGATGATAAATACCTAATACAGAAGTACATAGTATACAAAAACGTTTTGCTAATTCTTTAAAGAACATCATTAGTAGTTTATTTAGACGAATACGAAATAGAGATTTTAATAATTATTTAAATACATTCTTAGGTATTGTAAAGACATTGTTTGCCCTGTATTTTCATTTTAAATTAATAATGCCCCAACTTAATTTACTATTATATACATCCTTTCTTCCTATCTAAAAATTTACAATGTTTGTAATAACCATCAGCTTTTTTTAACCCAGTTTTGTATAGCTTTATAAAGAATTTTTATTACTTTTAGACCCTGATTTTCCGCAACCACTTGTACAGTACTTTTTTAGTTAAATTTTTATCAAGTTTGCAGGGGTTCTTTTATGTTATTTACATAACCCTAAATCTCGTCCAGGTAAGATAAATTTTCTAAGTCAAATGGTTTTTGATTGTTTCCATGAAGCATCTGACAGTTGATTTAAATAATATATAAATTAATCGATTGGTATGCTTTAGCTTTATAATATTAACCAACGTTTCAATTTTAATAATTATCGGGTTCAATCTCTGATTTTAGTCGAAAGCTCCCGAACGCTAACCGAAAAAAAAACCGTTCTTGTGCAGATTGCTTTAAGACCTTTGGCTAAGTATCATAAACTTTACAGCTCATTTCTAAGTCGCGTGTTTCCTAAGATATGATAGTTGACATGTCTACATGTACCCTGATAATAATAATAGTTCACATTAGAAACGCTGATTACATTAAATCTCTCTCCAACACATAGGATAATTCGATATGCACACAAAGAACTACATTATCAGCGTTTATGGTGTTTTATAATTATTCTATGTCCTTGGAATCATTTGCAAAACGTAAACAACTACTCCTTTACTTCTTCGGGAGTTTGGGTTTTTTCAACTCCTATACCAAGGCCAAAAAATGGTCGATTTACCCTCGGGTTACCGTTCTTATCGCAAGTTGTTGTCTCTCGCCTCGAACCGGGAGTTGTGAGTGGCATTCCAAGATCTAAGTCCGAATTTGAGATCTAAGTCGGAATTCGGGATTTGAGTCGGACTTCGTACTGAAAAATAAAAATAAAAATTGGGTGTGGCCCTTCTACGTTTTCAAGCCAAGTAATTTTTTCCTTTAAATAAATACCGAATCTTATTTTTATTTTTGTGGGATCTGCGATTCATTGAAACACCGTGTAAAACCCGGGTCTCATAAAATATGTGTTACAGCACACTCCACAGCAACAAAAAAAATTGTGCCCTTTTATGGGTTTTCAAAAAAACAAAAAAAAATAAAAATGCTAATTAACTATTAAATTTTATGCTAATTTATCGATCAGGAACCTTTTAAAAAAATTTCCAATCAAATAAATAAGGTGTCCACGTTTGCATCAACGCCTGCTTACATTATGCCTCATATTGACAGTTACTATATGGTTTTTATCTACGGTGCCATTAAGAATCTCACTTTCAAAATACTTTTTTAAAATTTATTTTTTTTAACCCCGAATAACGCAGACGCATTTTTTTTTGAAATCAAATGGGTATTTCCTATGTTACCAATAATAAAGTTCATTTTGGGCAAATTATGACTATGGTTTTTGACCACTCACCAAAGCAACTAAATGACACCACGAAATAGCAGCGATCTTTTAAAGCCCTGATATACAAAGTGACAGGCATGTTTTTGCTGAACTCTTCAGAAAAATGTATATAACACAAATCAAGATATGCTTTCACTCATAAAGGTAAGGAACATTTGTTATATAAACAAAATTAAAAAAATTAAAAAAAAGATTTTTCATATTTATTTATTTTATTTATTTATTTATATATTAATCAATTAAAACTTTGAAAGTATTGGCGGTAGAAAAAACAGCATTAAACAAAAAAGACAGGAAAAGCAAGTACTTTTTTGCATTACTTTTTGACACTCTGGATTTTTTTAAAAAGTGCCATATTAGACCAGAAAAAAAATCATGATAAGCTAAAATATCGTTATCGTAAAAATGTTACAATCAGTTCGGTTGTTCGGTAGTTTTTGCAAACTTATTTAAAAAAAATGGATAATCTTGCATCTCAATCTCAATTTTATGCTTTTCATTTCGTACACCCACCATTGTGACGACCCAAATAACCAACCAAATAAATACCAGATAAAAAGAAATTAACATTTTGTTAATAACTTCTACTTAATAATATCTACCTTTTATTTATTTAGGCAAACTCAACATCCCTTAGTTCTTTGGTCATGTTTGGTTCTAGTTATTGGGGGGGTTTAATTCCCATATATTTCAGAGGAGGAAAAACGTAGGAATAACTTAGACAAGTTTGGTTTGGGCATGGTTAGTTCTGGTTAGTTAAAGGAGGTTTTTATTTTTCCTTATTATATTTCAAACGTAATAAAGCACTAAAATAGTTAAATATAAATTATTTAAAATTTTTTTATTTTCACTATTATCCAAATAAATATTTTATATTTTTGCATTTTATATGGGAGCAACAAATATTTGGTACGTGTATTTAGTTATTAAATTAGTTTTTACCCCCTTTTACCAGATTTTATGAACCATTAGAGAAAAGAAACTTTTCAGTTGTTAGTGTACGAACAAGATGTTGAAACTGAATAATTAATTTTTTTTACGAAATAATAATATTTAGGGAAATTTGGAGGTGTAAGAAACGCGAGTAAACAAAACAAAATAAATTCCCGGGTTATAGAGGTTAGACATTAAATATAATAAAAAACCATACCGAACCATTTCTTCTACCAGTTGTGTACTCTAGATACTTACTCACGAGGCACCGATTTTTGGGGTTCGTATTTTGAAGCTCAACGAGAAGTAATATATGCAATATATTTTGCCATTAACTATTTGTTATTAAAAATAAAATAATTTTATATGATTATTTTTTTTATGTTGGTAACACCGTCTGGATGCTACAGCTTTAGGATAATAATCTCTTTTTACTGACTCAAACTGAAATGAACGAAAAGCGACACAGAGCGGCGGGTAATGTTTCGAAAACATATTTTGGGGTTTTCTTTTTAAAAATTAGAAGTATTTTTAATGAAATTTCATGATTTTTTTTAAATTACATCTTAATTAGTTTTTTTCGATTATCTCTGCTTTATATTAATTTTTATTTGTATAAACATAAATAGTTTTGTAAATAATTATTAAGATTCTATATTAATAAAAACAAAAGTATTATTTTTAATATAAAAGGTAATAAAATTCATTAAAAACTTTTTGAAAACTACTGGACACTTCAAGAATCAGAGAGCGATGTTTCATGGTTTATATATTTGTATGCTGGGTTACTTTAAATAATTAGTTCTCTTCACCCACAGTTTGCTTTACAGCCTTTTAAACATTTACAGTCTATCTAGCTGGCTAGATAGACATTAAGCAATTTTTTCGTGGACTTCCAACCCCATTTAAATGTGGATTTAATTTAACATCTTGACATTAACTCATTTTAAAGCTTTTTGACATCAGTTTTTTTTTAAAAGAATGACTACACCTATCATTCAATATATTTTCTTTGGGAGTACTCGCCTTGAAATTTTCTAGAAAATGGGACCACTTCTCAGTTTAGGTAACGGGGTATAGAGAGCTAAGCCTACTAAGCCCTATTGACCCCTATGAACTTGCAGATCGCCTGCAACAAAAAAGAAGAAAAACCTCCCAAAATCCCAAAATCGCAATATTAATCTGAGGGAATCCGCCACCAAACTGTAGAACATGTATACCTATCTTGCCTCAGAAAAGTTTTGAAAAAGATCTGAAAACAAATTGCACTTTTGTGTATTATTTTCTACAAAAGCTCTTCACATGTTTTTGCTAAAATAATGACAAATTGATCCTAAGCTCTCAAAAAGTCTGAATTTAATAGCACTTTGCACTTTTTCCATACTTAGGCACCCAAAAACCATGATCTATACTAATATGATAAAGAGGAAAAATTTGATTGTTTGTTTGTATTGAATAGGCTCCGAAACCACTGGACCGATTTCTTTTATTATAAAAATCCTACATTATCCCTGATGAACATAGGAAATATAATATTTTCAAATAACGTTGGGGAAATTTTTTTCGCGAGAAACAGAAAAAATTAGCTAAAATCGCGTCCAAGCGGACGAAGTCGCAAGCGAAATGCTGGTCAGTTATAAATTGTTCTTACGATTTCGTTCCTTAGTATAGTCTGTTCCGAAAGTATATCGTTATGGCTTTTGATTTGACCATACTCAATAAACCTTTAACTATTTTATTACCTATTGTTATTGGGTAAACCTATTTGTTCATAAGGGCAGGGAAAATGTATTTTTCGTGAGCATTAACCATTAGGCATATAAATATTTTTGGCTAATATTTAAGTGGCAGTGTTGAATAACCGTTTTCACTAAAGTGCTCGGAAAAGTTGTTTTAATGAGAATATAACTATGTCGCGTCGAAACTTTGCCATTAGATGCAAAACAGGTTGTATAAAATGTTTATGAAAATTTAATCAGTAGAGGCCTAATCTAAACAAGAAACTTTAAAAAACCTGTCTACTTACAAACTCCAATATCATCGATAAGGGATATTATTATTAGTGAAGAATTGAATAAAGAAAAAACGTAGAGATTTTCAATCTCACCGTGACAATAGTGATCAGATCAGGACCTAATAAGAAGGAAAATATATTGTCTTTATGAAAGCGGATTTATTCTGCCTTGGATAAACTGGAAAAGAAGCTAGACGAAGACGAAACCAATATAAATATTAGCCGTGCCACCCTCCATAGAGTTGTTTGTAAAATGGAATTTAAATACTGCAAAATAGAGCCAAAAGACAGCAAGATAATGGAATCGCACAAATTACGCACTTGGAGATTAAATTACCTTCACAAATTAAAAAATATATGTTAGAAAAACAGATCCATTATTTACCTTGATGAAACAAGGTTCGATACACACGACACAGTATCCAAAGGATGTTTATCTGTTTCAAACTGTCAGAAGAAAGCACCTTCCTAAATAAAGGAAAACGCATTACCATAATACACGCTGGTTCAAAATATTTTTCGGTTTGTCCTAAACTGCTTATTGTTGTCTGCAAAGAATATTCTAACTTGGATTATTATGAGGATACAAGTGCAGAACTTTTGAAACTGGTTTCAAAATTATCTTTAAAAATATTCCAAACAACAGTTTTATTGTCAGCGGATAACGCAAGCTACCACAGCCGTCTGCTACACAAAAGCACCAGCTTCATTAAGTTCAAAAACTGAAATCCAGGCATATTTGTTAGAAAATGATATTTATTTTGAATTCGGTTACAAATAAACGCATCTTTTGGAAGTCCTAAATTTATATGTAATTAAAAAACAATATGTATATGATAATTTGGCTGAACAGGCTGGGCAAACTGTCTTACGGCTTCCTCCGTATCACTGTATGTTTAACCCCATAGAGCATTTGTGAAACCAAGTAAAATGAAAGATCAGAGCAGAAAATGTTACACCTACTTTAAGTCTCAGTGTTATAAATTTGATAAAAAATGTAATTAATAACTTACCAGTTGAGAGCTGGAAAAATTTTATGTTATAAATTAGATTAAAAATGTAATTATGTATAGATAATGCAGTTATAAATTTATTAAAACTTTGCATATATTTAATTTCTTAATGTAATTTTAAGATTATATTTTACCTAAATAACAGTAAATTATAAATCTTTATATTATTAAAGTCCATCCCTAATGTTCTGTCCTTTAATACCTACGATCCGCAGTTTTTTGATGTCAGCAGGTATAATCCATAAATGAAGGCAAGAGCTATCATGTTATACTTTGAGACAGACTATACTTTTATAGTCAATAATGAATGACAATGTTGCCGATATTTGACTTGCAAATAAAATAAAGGAATTTTAATTAATTTGAAGCAAGCATGATGCCCAGGGTGTTTAAAAAAATTTTAAAAAAAATGTAATATGAGATAGGAGATTTAATGTGAATTTTAACTACTTTAAAACTTTCTTTTTTTTAACCTTTATTTCTGTTAATTGATAATACATCAATAACGAGGCTAATTAGGTGGTATGCCTAATTTTCAAAAATTGTACTGCAAAAAAGAAAATTATTTAGCCTTCTAGCACACATTGTCAACCGGTAAAAAAAATACAATGCTTAAGTGTATATTGCTATTTATTTACCCCAAATAAATCTTTATAAATAAAATTTTAAAAAAAATCTCTCCTCTACGACCACACTTGACCAAATTATGGTCATATATTTCAGTGATGATCGTCGACCTTTTCGCCTATGTAAACATCGAGCGGAGTGTAAAAAAAAAGAGGCTTTTCTGGCCATAGAAAAAATAACGTAGGTCCCAATAAATTCGGATTAGGCTCCTTTAATCCACGGTGTTTTGACGGTCGGAAAAACGGGGGCTGTGTTATCGGCTGCAGTGGACCGGGGTTTAAAAATTTGATTTTACCACAATTGTGTACGTTTTTTAAAGTTTTTCGTTGTGATAGCAGTACGAAATTATTAAAATACTTATATACAGGGTTTACTAACACATTGTTCAGCTTAAAGAAATTACTCAGATTGTGGTTTCTTTGATTTATGAATGCGTATTTTGTCATATGTAATTTTAAAAATTTTTTGGATAATAGAAACCCAGTAGGTTTTTTAAAATGACCCTGACTTTACATTTTTAGGCTTATTTTTAGTAATTATTTGAGACAAGTAATTAAAATGAACGAATCGATAAAGAAAAAAAGAAGAAAATAATAAAAGCAAAAACCAACACAATCAAAGAAGAGATACAAGTTTAGGATATATTACTAACCTTCATTTGTATTGATAAATAATCAAAATATTTATTATCAATTAAAAAGAAATGCCTTATTAATTTTTTCTACTCCTATATTAGTAAGAACCTAATTACACACTTTTCTATTTTATCAGTAACCTAATTACAAACACTATACTGTAAGAAAACTGTGCGTAAGGGCAAATTATTTAAAATATATTTTTACGAAACAAACCACAATCGATTAAACGAGCCCCCCAAAATCTTAAAACTTTCAATAGATTTTACGTAAAGCTGGCTATAAAAAAAATAGCATCGCCTTGACAACGCAAATGTTTGTATTATTATTTGTATTGTTACTTAAAGTATACATAAGTTTTTATTTATAAAAACTAAACATGTCGTAGAAAAGTATAGTACACAACCTCGAGGGTGCCCATTACACACTCTTTTGAATTTTCTAATTGGGGTAATGGGCCCTTTCCACTCTTGGTATGTAATATACTATTATGTCCTACTTTTAAATGTTATATTAATTAGCAGTCTAAATGTTATATAATACCATAGAACATCAAAAGCTTCTTAATGAAATAATTTGAAAATCAAACTAACAACTTTTTTTTAACGCAAAGTAGTATATTATTCAATGACATAATTAGCCAATACTCACGATGATGAAGTTTCGTCACGAGCCGAAGGCGAGTGATGTAATTCATCAAAGTTAGAATAGCTATTACATGCGAGTAGAATACTATACTTTTTCTAGACTTTCCTAGTTATCGAACAAACGAAACTTTTAATATAGTCTATAAATCAAAAAAATGGCGTCAGTTGTGAATAACATTGGTGTCATAGTACCGTGAAAAAAAGATGTCAACCAGCAATTTTTCTGTCAGGCAAAGCAAACTATTATTTTTATACACCATCTTTAAAAGGGTTTCAGGATTGTAAAACATGTATTTTTTCAAATAAATTAATGCTAATACCTTATTTTTTCCATATTGACAATTATTAAAGGTCAATTTTTGAAACTTAGATATGTTAGACAGGCTTATTGACCTTTTAAAAACGTGTATACGGGGTTTGATGCTAAAATATAGACGTCATCGAACCCGTGAGAAATAACCCGTGGGTAATGGATCATACCACTGGAAGGAAATAAGTGTTATTATCTATTTAAAATTAGTTAATAATAAGCATATTATTAAACAGTCGAAAAACTTATTTATCATTTATATGAAATGAACAGGTATGAAAGGCCATTCCTTCATCAATAATTGTGAAGACACGCTTTATGGGCTTTTGTGTCGGAAATATTAACTATTACTACGGATTTTATCTCTATTTATTCAACCAACATATTAACTTGCTTTTTGGCGGCGGCACTCGGGCAAATATACCAAATAACAGAGCCATTCATACATCAAAAAAGTTTCATTGGGAGCTTCGGATGAATTTCACACTTCACAAGTTAAAATTTTTAGATGCTAGCCTAACTTGCAGTATTTATTAACTGTCTGCTCTTTACATTGAAAATTTTTTTCAAGAAGTAGGAGGAATGTTCCAGACTATAATCGATATACATAAATAATATTTTAATATAATTTACAACAGAAATTTTTAACACCCCAATTCTTAAACACACGGTGAGAAAATAAAAGGAAATCATAATTATGAATCATTTTTCCACAACTTATATCTGAGAAATGGCATATTTTTTTTAATCACAAATGTACATTTTAATGGACAAAAATATCAAATTTAATTTGAAATTAAAAGGGATCAGACTTTTTAAACGATATCGATTGGAGAGAGTTCTACATCCTCTACCTGTCCCACGAAAAGGGCCAAAGCTGGTCCTTTTTTTTTGGAATTATGCCAGAAGATCGGTCATTTTCCCCTTCCGAAAGTGATTTTTATATATCCTTTTTTAAGGATACAGAGGGTTCCCTTTTCGAGGGAAACTGGTTTTTTTTGAAAACGGTTCACCGCTTTGTTAGCAAAGGAACTTTTTTCATAAAAAAAGTTTTGGCCCCGTTTCGGTTTGGATCAGGATCCCTTCCGGGGCACCTGTTCGATGGATAAACTTTTTTGGTCCGCACCATTGTTTGTTTGAGGCCCCAGACACTTCGCCGATTATCCGTCAAACAGCGCACTTTTTTTACTTTTTCCTATAGGTTCCCGCCCTTGTAAACCCAGGAGGTAGGATTTCCCCCAGCAGAACCCCCCCCACCACGGGGAGGCGGGATATTCTGAAGTGCCTGATCCAGGCCCAGTGAGAAAGAAGTGGCCAGGACAAATTTGGCCATAGATTTTGTGGCGAAAATAAATTTTGAAATTTTATATTTAACCAAATGTAAATGGTTCATCTTTTTAGTATTTTTTAAATATTAGGGAATAAACAGTAAATAATTTGGTTTTGTATATACAAACAACCATTAATTTTTTTTTCAAAAGAAAAATATTTTTTCCCGGGCCATTGGAAAAAATTGAAGTATTATTTCATTATTGGTTGTTCAAAATGTTGGTTGTTTAAAAAACTTGAAAACTGAAAATTTTCATATTTTTTCTAAATTTTAGAAGTAAATGAATTTTTAGTTTATAATCTACCACTTTTTACGGTAAATTAATATGTGACGATAACGTTCAACACACTTAATTTTCAGACAGAAAATTTGGGAAAAAAAATGCAACTGTTGGCAAGTGAAAAAAAGAGAACAAATTTTTTTTTTAAAATTTTATTTTACAAAAAAAGGGCCCTTCTTTTATCATTAATCTGGGAAGTTTTTATCCATGCTTGAATTTTTGGGTACCCCGCAGACTGCATGGTCTTTCAAGAACATCTAATATGGTTTTTTAAAAATTTATTGTATAAGTTAAGGTGACGGTGAAAGTTAGAGATAGCTATATTAAGATGTCTTAAGATCATTTTAGCTTTTCAAATTTTAAAATTTAAAATAAAGTTAACAAATTATCCAACCATATTCATAATTTAAAATCATACCTTGAGTGTTTGTAATAATGAAAGGTTCAATTAGGGGAAGGATTTTAAATTTATTTTTTTATTTGGGAACCCATATCTAACTGCAAAATTACAACCCTCTTCACTCTTCAAGACGATTTTTTCAATTTTGAGGTTTGACAGATTTAATTTTTAAATAGTTTAAAAAAGTTATGCCTAAAGCATCCCCTAAAAATATGAACACAGAATATTGTTCAAATGTTCTTTTTGAGATTTGCAAATTATTCAAATGTATTAAGGCTTTAATTTGTATAATTATATCAAGATAATGATTAAATGTTCCCCCTATATTTTGTAAATTTTGACTTTATTAGGATACCATTTATGTACTTTTTTTTTAAATCTATTTTTTAGTAAAACACTGTTATCACCCCTAATTATGTATATTTCTAATTTTATATATCTAGGGATTTGGCTTTTTTTTTTATATTTTCCAGTTATTAAATAGGGGGAAATTGGTTAATAGTTTTTTTTATATCTGGCAGAAAATTTTTTATTTTATAAAATTACATGAAAAATGAAAATTATCCAGCCTATAAAATATTGTTTATTCTTTGTTATATGGTGGTGACAAACGGGACCGGTTTCTCATTTCATATATCTGTGTAAGGATTTTGGTAATTGTGTATATTTTTTTTTTTCTAAATGGTAAACTGACCAATAATTATTTTTTTATTTCAAAATATTATTGCACTTACAAATATTACTATTTTTTTAAAGACATATTATCTACCCTATTAAAAATTTTGATCCTTCGTTATATGAAGGTTTCAAAAAAGTGGGGGCAATTTAAAAATTATTTTAATGAGTGGGATATGCTTTTTGATTACATTGAATAATTTTGGAAAAAAATTTAAAATATGTTTAACTTATAAGTACTATTTCATTAAATTTTTAAATTAATACAGCGCCTCCCTTTTTGAAGTATTTAATTTCGAAAAGTTTACTTGTTAAAAGATCCTGCTTTGTTTAAATATAGGCAGAATGTAAAGTTTGACTAGTTATTAAAGGCAGAATGTAATTTGGTAACTTATTAAGTAAATTAATAAACATTTTTTAGATTCCTTACGAACATAATTTTTAATGTGGTTTTTTTTCTGGCAAAATAATTTTTAAAAAATTATAAATTTTGTTAATTAAAGATTTTAAAATTTTTTTTTTTTTTTTTTTTTTTTTTTTAAATTTTTATTTTGCAGTGTAACTTTAAGGTAGTGTAGTTTATTGTAAAATGTTTTTAAATTTTTTTCCAGATAATAAAATACTTTGTTTTTTTAAAATATGTATTTTTATTAACTAAGAATCACCTAATTAACATTTTCAATATTTTTTTACTTGAGAATCTGAAATTTAACCCGCCCCTTCCTTAGCAACATTAATAAACCTATTTTTACCCTTATTTAAAAACAACACATTTTTCTCTTATTCAATTATTAAACAAAAATTTTAAATAATTTTCCCAGCAGTTCAGATTACTTGTTTAAAAAAATATTAGAAAATGTAAAAAATAACTTTAAAAAAAAAACAGGCAGCATATTGAATCACAAACCCTGTCGAAAAATAGATCAACCCAACCGAGATCTTATGCCAAATTTCCACCCTGGGGCCAACAAAATACGAACTTGAAAATTTCTTTTCCTCGTATTTGTGCCTGTATCTCGAGGCACTTTTGGGAGATACCACAGAATGCCATTCACTCATTAGCACGGTATGCTAACACCTTAGTTAAGATTTGGGGCTAGTCATTGCGTCCTATGGGAATTTTGAGAATATTCGATATTTTTGTCCTTTGAATATATAAAGAATAAATTTAAAACCATTATTAACAAATCCGTAAACTAATTCGAATTTTTAAATTATAATCTGTTAATATTAAATGTGCAAAAAATGAAATTTATTGACTTTTTACTGGGTGTTCTATTTACTTTGTCAAGAGTATAAAAAATTTTTCACTTTTATTGTGACCCCCTCTTTATATGGAAAATTAATTTAAATTTATAGAGTAGTTCTAATGATAATTGTTTGGGGGGTAGAATCAAATTAAAACAATCCCCCCCCTAGTCCCGAAAAACCCGGTTTTTTAACATAGAAATGGTTTTAATGATATTAATAATTTATTCATTATCTTAAACATTAATATATATGTGGAAATTCAATATTAATATAAATATTTAAGCGGCGAAAGACGTCTTTATTTTTTTTTTTTTAAGTGGTATGATAGGAATTTAATGTTCCCTGTATTGTTTTTTTTTAATTTTAAGATGTTTATGACACGAATGAACGTGGAGATTTTTAATGTTGGTAATTTTTTTTTTGAATAAATTTTTAAAAGCGGGATTGAAATAATTTAAATTTTTAAATTTAAAAATTTAAAAATGACCGTTCATACAAAACGCCAATATATTTTAGTTTATTAAAAGTTCATTAAATAGTTTTCTTTGGGATTGAATTCTTGTCAGTGTCAGTCGAGTCCGTGCGCCCTTTTAAACCGAGTCCACAACGAACCAAACACATAGAACAATGTGTTTATGTTGTTGTTTTTGGAATTTCTGCTGCCTTTTAAAATTAATTTCATTGTTTACGGCAGAAAAAAAAAAGTTTCATATGGTGAATCCAGCCTGTTTTTTTGGTAGAACCAGATCAACCAGTTTTTGATGTCACCGGGTAATGAAATTTACAATTTTTTGTTTCTGAACTTTAATATTATGATTTTTTAACTATAAAAATTGATTTTTTTTTCACAACTTTAAACACCAGATACGAAATTTTTTTTTATTAAAAGCCATGTAGCTTTAACTTTTTAAATATTGGGGACAATTTGCACCCTTTTATTCTCTTTAAAAACATATAAACCAAAAAAAATATTTTTTGTATTTAATTACCAACCCCATAAACTTTTATTTTTGAAAAATTTTCATACATGCAGAAAAAAAATATAGCCAAATAATAACAAAGTTTTGAAAAAAAAAATTTTTTCCTAGAGCGTATCGTTTGGCAACAGCGATTTTTTTTTTAGACGAAAGTATTATTTTTGGGCCCAATAAAAGAAAGGGATAGCGTGTAGTTAAGAATACATTAGTAGTGGTGGGTTTTCGAAATTTAGAGTGTGCTGTATGTTTTGAAATTTTAAAACAATGGGCAATTATTTGTAAGAAAATTGTGTATGATGGATACAAACCCCGTTTTACAAAGACCTTTGAACAGCTATTCTCAACTGTTTGGGCGGGACCACCAAGGACAAGTGGTCCGCGGAGAATTTTATTTGTCCGCGGGTTTTCTTTTGATCCGCGGAAAAAATTACTTATTAAAAAAAAATAATAACAATTTTTCCGCCAAAAAGGTTGGAAACGCTTTAACTAGAATACAAGGGTTGTTATCATTACTATTAAGTGCTAAAAAGGCAGGACAATAGCAAAAAATTCTGTCAAAAAGTTGGGTATTTAAATGGGGAAAATTAAATAAAATATCAAGATCTGTAAACTTACAAGATTCAAAACCTATTACCCAATGCAACAAAGCCGCGGTCCTTCAAAATTATTGTGACTAAACTTATCGATAGTTTTAATATTAAAATGTGTTTTTTTTGGCAATAGTAAAATAAAAAGAAGAAAAAATATATAAAAATCTGTTTAAAAAGTAATTTAAAATAATAAATTATATATAGTTGGTACCTTTATTAGTTTATATTTTGTAATTTAAACAAAATACGATTAATTTTATCCTTATAAACCGGTTTAGGAATATTTTTTACTAGTACTAATCTTTTAGGTAGTAGAAAAGCTACCACCATAATAAAGCTGCCAGGAATAAAACATTAATATGATATCAAATTGGGGGCCCATAAGATTTATTTGTTTGATGAAAATATCATAAATTATGTTACAGTCCCTACATCTCTGAAAGAAACATAATATGGGACAAAAATAGGAAAAGGGTTTTCCCGGGAACCTAAAAGAAAATAGTTCGACAAAGGTACCTTTTTTTCGAGTATTGTAGTGATGTCTTGATAGTTTCTTTATTCAACCCAAATGTCCAAAATTTAACTTTTTAAGAGCTGCTGCCATAAACGAGTGAATGGTTTTAGGGCCAACCCAAATTGAATTTCCAAAAAAAATTTGTGGGGAAGAAGAACTAAATGTTGTAAGAGTAAATTTGTTCCCAAATCATTATTGTTTTTAGCAAAAAATGGATTAATTACGTAAATGCTACTAATGAAGCGCCTAAATAACTACTTCATATTAATTTTTATCTGAAAAAAAATCACCCACGGAATTGGACGATTTTTAAATTTGCAATGTAAAATATTTTTTAATTATTATTATTTAAAGAAAAATGCGGATGATGTAGTTTTCACCAAGAAAAGCGAAAAAAAAATTAAAAATTGGTCATTATTTGACATTTTATTTTAACTATTTACGATTTACATGTAATAAATTCATGCATCGCTTCAAGACGTTTACGGTGTGCTAAACGGAAATATTTAATTATAAAAAACTTTGCCTTACCATAGGATACCATTAAATCAAAATATTTAAATTTTTAAGCCAGTTACAAATATAATTAGGAAAATAAAGCCGCCTTAACTAACCAGCACTAATCATGACCGACCAGAACGGCGCATTTATAAAAAAATTACATTATCGGGGAAAAACCTAACCCGGGGAACCCAACCCCAAAACCCTATATCATAGTTTGAAAGTTGTGTTTGTTACTGGTTACTTATAAAAAACAACCTTCAATAATAACAAATTATTACAAAAGTCTGGCAACAGGGCTTATTCAAGAAAAGCATTCGGGATGTAAAAAAGAATAGTCATCTCTCTTTATGAAAAGAATAATAAAATTCCTTTTTAAAAAAGACGAACGAAGCCCATATATTAAATGTTGAATTATATTTAAATTTTTATTAAAAGACACAAAGCATCCGCAATTTTTTGTTAAAAAAAGTTTAAAAATAAAAGAAGTTTGAATGTATAACAAAAATAACAACTGGTGTTTTTTTACCGGGGAAAACCCAAAAAAAAGTTGAATTAACCTACTTATTAGGTGGTATTAATAAAATGAAATTTATATTTTTTAAAAGGTTTTAAAATCAAAAAATTGTTTTGATATTTAAAATTTTTCTTTTCAAAAACCTACAGCCTTAGATCTGCGTTTAAACCTGTTGATACAACTTTAACTACCTACTACATTTCCACGACCGTAAGATCTTTTGTAGTCGGCCGGCTCAAGCCCAAGCGCAAAAATATGACTTTGGCGTTAAAAAAAATTACTGACTAATACTATGGGAACCCAAAATTTTTGTTTTAAAACTTTTTAAACATTAGCTACAATTTGTACGCAGCATGTATGTATAAATTTTCAATAATAAACTTTTTTTCTCGATTGCAAAATTACGCTACTAAAAAAAACCAATTTGAGTTTGAATATTTTAAAAATTTAAGAAAAAATATCAGCTTCAAGTGGGACGTTGTTAGCGCTATTGTGTCTATTTTTAAACTAAAAAAAATAATTTTATAGATGAATATTATTAAAGATATAATAGAGAATACTGTTTTATTGAAACCGATTTTTTTGGGTTTTTTCAAATAAAAAACTTGAACACTAAAAATGTCAAAAAGTGATTTCGTAAGATACCTTTTTTTAAAGAATCCCACCCCCGTTTGGTGTTCTACGCCGGTTTTTTTTTTCTCGATAACTATTTTTTCCAAATTTTACTCCATAATAAAGGGTTTGGGGGGCCCATTTCGGTATAGATCAAAGGAAATTTAGAACATTGGAAACATTTTGTTTGTACGCAGTGGACAAGTTATAACTTGATTGGGGGGAAAAAAAGGCCCTGTGTTGAAAGAGGTACTTCTATTTAAAAATAGTTTTTATAGTTTATATTAACAAAAAATTTTTTGCCATTTTATGGTAATTTTGTTGTTGTTCTGGGTTTTCCCAAGCGGGTTACGGCAACCAGCAACAAAATGTTCCTCTGTGTTTCTTTGGTGCAGAATACCTGACCTGGGGAAGTGTTCCAAATACTTGAATTGTATTACAATTGATTTAACGGTTTTCCTAATATACAACTAAGAACTAGGTACTGAATTTAAAAAGCAGAGATGCATATCCAGTGCATTCCAGGGCTTTTCAAAAATTACAGCCTGGTGGGCTAGATAGATAATACGACCATATCTATTTATAAAATAATTATATAGGTTGGGCCGACTGTCAATTTTTTAAAAGGTAACATAAGGCTTGAAGGGAATGAAAAAAAAAGGGACTAAACAAGCATTAACCCTGGTCCACGGGAAAAAAATGGAAAAAGGGGATGGTTAAAAACAGGGATACCAAAACCATTTTTTTTCCAAAATTTTCGCTTTGGAAACCAAAACTTGAATACGTTTTTTAAAAACCCGGGGGAATTTTTTTCCAAAAAAAACACGAGGAAAAATTTGGGAAACCTTCGTAAGAAAAAGACAAAAAAAGTTTCAAAAAAAGGGGCCCCCCAAAACCCAAAAGGAACTTTTTTGAAAGAACTAAAAATAGGAAAAGACTTTTTTAAAGTGGGGTTTTTAAAAGGGAGAAAACCCTTTTAAAAAAACCTAAAAAGATAGGTTTACTTTTTAATAACAAAAAATTCAAAAAAAAAAAAGTTTTTATTTAAATTTTTTCCACCTTTTTTTCCTTTTTTGGGAAAAATTTTAAAGTAAACCCCAAAAAGAAAAGTTAAAGTAACTGAAAGGGGGTAAAGTGAAACTTAAACCAAATTTTGGGGTTGGGTTAATACGACAAGAAGGAAAAAGCAAGGAAAGGGGTTTAAAACCCAAAATTTTTGGGGAAATTTTTGCAAACCAAAAAGCCCAAAAAGTTGTTTTTTCCCCCCTTAAGAACCCCAAAAATTCTGGGGGGAAAAAGAAAGAAGAAAAAAGGAAAAAATTTTCCTTTTTTCGATTTTTTGCTCTTTCTGTGATAATGTTTCTTAAAAAATTTTTGTTTGACCGGAAAAAGGAAAAATTTAAAGGGGGGTTTCCCCTTTTTGTTGGGGGTTTTAATTGCTGCACGGGGAAAACCGATATGAAAGATACTTAAAATATTTCAGTGTTTTTCCGAACCGTCGAAGGTTACTCTTCTTCTTGCGGGTTTCCTTCCCCTCAAGTCTCTAACTGCGTCAGTAATTTATTTCATGGGATACAAATTTAAAATAATTTAGAATAGTTTGATCCCGGTTTCTTTTTTCATTGTACTCCTTTTTTCTAATATGTAACATTTTTTTCTTCGAATAAGACCTTTTTTTTTAAAAAATCGTTGTTACTGATATATTTGGGGGGAAATTTGCAACATATCTTCGTTGTGTTTCACTAGATTTTTTTTCCACATTTATAATAGAGATTTTTAATTTGAAGCCGTTTTTCTAAAAAAAAACCCCTCATTAAAAAAACTCCCCCAAAAAAGTACCTAATAAACGTATTTTTAAAATTCTTGACTTTGACAAATAAGCACCTGTGACCTGTAGCAGCCGGTTTTTCAGGTGAAACTTTTCCTTATAGTATCATGCAGTTTTTAGACAATTGCAGCAAAAAGGGGCGGGGGAAAATAAACCCAGCAACCCCTAATTACCGAATTCCCTGAAAATCTCTATCTATTGATAAAAAAAAATAGGGGGTATTCCATTTAAAAAAAAAGGGGCACTCGTGCTGTAACTCTTGTTTTTTTTTTTTTAAAAATTTTTTTTCTGATTAGATTATTGAATTCTAGAAAAAAAAAGAAAAATTTTTGGGTAATATTTTTTTTTTAAAAAGTACAGGGAAGTTCAAAAATAAAGCTCTGTTTTTTTTAAAATTAAACCCTCTACAGGGTGTCCAATTTTTTGATGCTTTTGGGGGTATCTCATTGATTATACAGAAAAAGGGGGTGCATTTTTTTCAAAACCATGCTATTTTTTCGAGAAAAAAAATGCCAAAAAACAAAATTTTTTTTAACATAAATTTTTCTGTATGTCATTTTGGGTTTAAACATTACTTATGGGTTGCATTTTGTACAAATAAAAAAAATTAAAAAAAAAAGTAGTCGCCTATAACATCAAACGAGAACAATGAACAAAAAAAATGTCTTTCTTTAACATACGAATTTTTTATTTTGATCCACAGCCGTTTTTTCGGTTTATTTCATTCCAATTTTGGGGGAAAAAAAATTTTTAAAACCCTTTTTTTTTAAAAAAGGGAAAAAAAAAATTTTTTTTTTATTTTTTTTTAAAAAAAAAAAATTTTTTTTTTTAAAAAAAATTTTTTTAAATTGACATTTTGGCTAGTGTAGAAGAAAAACCCTCCTTTTTTGTACAAGTATTAAGGGGGGAAAAAGGTTAAAAAAAAAGGCCCAAAAATATTAAAAAAACATAGGTCACCTTACACGTTTATTATTTACACCCCGGGGATGCAGAATGCAGAATGATGTTTTGCAATTTTCAAGCTAATGCAAATTTTGCCAAAAAGGGAATAGTCGTAGTATAGTCAGATATAAAACATTTTTTTTCCTAGATAAATGGATGGAAAAAGCTTGATTTTTTTAATTTTAAAAAAAAACTTAAAAAAAAAAAAATTACTGGTAAAAAAATAAAAACAATAATAACAAAACTTAAAGCAACTTTTATTAATTTCATTTTTTTTTCACTATTGCTTGGTCAAAAAGCAGGGGGTGCTATAAAGTTTGGTTTTTTTTAAAAAAAAAGATAATTATTTTGCAAAATTTTTAAAATTTTCCATGGACTGTTATATAATAAAGCTAAAAACTGGGTTATCAAATTGAGGAAAAAAAATGTTTCTTAGAAAAAAACTGAATTTTGGGTTTAAAAAATCGAAAATTAAAACACAGAAAAATTCGACTACTTCACGGGTTCTCAATAGTACTTTTTCTTTTTTTTGTTAAAGATGTTTGAGATACAAGGGGGGCTTAAAAAATTAAATTTAAAATTCATCCTATATCGTAAAAAATAAGGGGCTATGGCCATTCTGCTAAAAACATTTTTTTTTTTTTTAAAAAACAGCACTGTTTTTAAAAACTGTATCCTTTACTGATAACTGATAAGCAGCACCCGCAAAAGTATGAAATTTTGGGCATGAAAAGACGGCAGGATTTTTTGAAAAACCCTTTAGAAAAAAGTTTTAATAATAATCGAGATATTGTAAAAAAGAAAAAAAAAATTTTTTTTACCTTAATCGTTCATAACTTTGTAAGTATTAGTCGTAGAGAAAAAAAAATTTAAAAGGGGAAAAAATTTTATTATTAAGTTTTTAAAAGTTGGAATTAGTTAGAAAAGGTATTATACCCAAAAATTTCCAAATTTGTCAAAATATTTCACATTTGTAGGAAGTCAAGAAACTAAATGCAAAGAAAACCTTTTTTTGTTTATTGCTATTTTGCCACAAAGTAATTGTTTTTGATATCTAATTAATTCCAGTTTTAGGAAATTTTAAAAACAAAGCTTTTTTAAACTCCGTTGTTATTTTGTTTGTCAGCGATTTTCACACACTCTTTGAAAAAAAGTTGATAGCACCCCCATATTCTATCTATGAGATCCTTATAAAAATTTTAATCGGAAAAGCTGAAGAGCATTTTTTTTGCACAAACGTTTTTCCTAATCTCAAACGCAAAACGGTAAAAAAAAAAACTGGTTTCTCTATTCTTATAAAGTATTATTTATACATGATAAATTACCAGAAAAACAAGATTTATTTTTTGTCGATTATTCATTTAATAATATTTATGCCTGTCAGAAGCGGTCAATGACAAGGACTTAAAGAAAAAATAAACTCGTCGTTTGTAAGAACTGTCTTAAAAATATTGTGACTTATGAATGAAATATTAAAAAAAATAAAGATCGAATTTAAAGAGCTGACAATATATAACAAAAAAAAATTCGAACTCAACT